>JACXGJ010000160.1:0-165550 GCA_016801105.1 Esox niger
TTATGTTGAGTGTTTTACCACAGTGGTGTGGTTTATTTTGGTTGTTAGCCGTAGGCTATACGTGTCACCCGGTCAGTGTCTGGTTTATGTTTGTATGTTTGTTACTTTGTTCATCCTTCAATTAAAACAATGGATAACTACCTCCATACCATCTCTGCGCCTGTGTCCTTCCACCAATTCTACCAGATACTTGACACAATGTGATTTCATGCAATCAAGATTAGAAAGCCAGTGGCACTTAGTCCTAATTAACTGTAAGATTATGCATAGACATGGAATAGAAAATAAACCCTAGCATGTGATGAAAGGAAACATATCTAATATATGGTTGAATAGGAAGTTTCGAGTGAGGAACAGAAGGGTTAAAATTAAGAGACCACTGAAATTTGAATTTAATTGTATACAATTAAAGGAATGAAAGATTATATTATAGATGCCTCTCTCCTTCGAGGGGATTATGCTCAGATCCACAACCCTAAAAGAAATACAGACAGTTCTCAGCAAATGTTCAAGGGGTTCCAAGTAGAAGTACATCTGGAAAAATAGTGCAAACATGAAACATTCTAATAGTACATATACAGTAGTGTGCAACAGTTGTAGGCAGATAATAATCAAAACAATGCTATTTATTTGGGTAGTACGTGTTTATAGATTTTTATTTGGGATTTTGTGTACATAGAGTATATACACCGATCTGCAATAAAATTATGACCACTGACAGGTGAAGTGAATAGCACTGATAATCTCGTCATAATGGTACCTGATAATGGGCAGATATGTTAGGCAGCAATTGAACGTTCTGTCCTCAAAGTTGATGTGTTAGAAGCAGGAAAAAGTGTAAGAATCTGAGCGAAATAGACAAGGGCCATATTTTGATGGCTAGACAACTGGGTCAGAGAATCTCCAAAACGACAGCCCTTGTGGGATGTTCCCTGTCTGAAGTGGTCAGTACCTATCAAAAGGGATCCAAGAAAGGAAAATCCATGATCCGGGGACAGGGTCATGGGCGCCCAAGTCTCACTGATGCAAGTCTCATTAACACGCCCTGCTACAAAGCAAAATGGTTCAGGAATGGTTTGAGGAACACAACGACGAGTTTAAGGTTTTGACTTGGCCTCCAAATTCCCCAGATCTCAATCCAATCGAGCATCTATGGGATGTGCTTTACAAACAAGTCATATCCTTGGAGGCCCCGCCTTGCATTTACAGGACTTAAAGGATCTGCTGCTAACGTCTTGGTGCCAGATAACACAGCACAACTTCAGAGATCCAGTGGAGTCCATGCTTCAGTGGGTCAGGGCTGTTTTGGCGGAAAAAGGGAGACCTACACAACATTAGTCAGGTGGTCATAATGTTATGGCTGATTGGTGTATATTTTTTTGTTGACAAATTAACACTTACTCTCCAAATAAATGGCATTAGTTTGACTTTCAGACGCCTTTTGCACAGTACTTTTCACTTGCATCTGCAAACAGTAGCTAGCAGGTTGCTACATTAACAGTACAACTCTCCATTAATACCAGCCTAGTAGATAGCCAACTAACATCTGCCAAATTCTATCTAGAAATGATTGCTAACCTACAAGCCAACTAATCTATAAAGTGATGTTGTAACATTGCAGGTGCACTGTAGGACACAGGTGAACCAAGGACTTTGAAGAATAAACAAGATAATGTGAAATTGAAGCTAAGATGTGAATACAGAAACATTGTAACATAATAGCAAACAAGGAGCAAACCAAAAGATATTTAACACCAACAAAAGAGAAATGCAAGCTAGCTGGTTAGGTAAATCCATAGACATTTACAGCACTGTCTATATAAAAAGTGGATGCCAGTGGGCATGTATCTGTCAAAAGGACGTCCGCATAAACAGATCTCTGGAATTGTAATTAAGACAACAAAATGGTAAACTGGGAGCAACCAGTTGCTGTATTTCAAGAAAACATTATTTTAAAAGGTATTGATTTTATCAAATAAAATGTGTTCTCAAATCATTGGGCAAACATACAGTAAATACTTTTTTACACGTTTGAGTGAAAGTGGAACTTGTCACCACTGCTTGTCTCAATGTAGTGCTTGTCAAAACTGCACCCCCTTGTCATGCTACTGTTGCTTGTACAGAAGACTAGGTTGAGTTCTTAAGCCACTATCAGATGGCTTAAGAGGCCTGGAAAGAAATAACTTTGTAGAAAAAGTTCAGAAAATTAGTTTTTTAGTCAATTGGATACAAGTCTTTAACGGAAATCTCCCAGATCCATTGTGAAAAGTCTGTCATAAACAAATAACTTTAAGCTGAAGTCTCTGTAATATGAGCACAATATTTCAAAATACATTCATGCAGACATCATTCACATGCCTTCTCTATTTGTCTCAGTTAGACAACAACATTGAGTCACAGTGGTCTTGAGAGAGAAATGTTTGACAGCTTAATATCACTTTCAATTGAGTACCAAACGGCTTTCACAGTATGAAAGACATACGGGTTTAGATAAGCACAAACAGGCAATGGGGTGACAAACAAAATAAAAAAGCTTTTCACTTGATTGATTACACTATAAAACATTGAGCTGGAATAAAAAAGGGACTGTAAAAAGAGAATACAGGTTTACACTGGTATTATTATCTTCTGCAGGCTAATTTGTATATAATGTAATCTATTATTTTAATATTCTGTCTAGTGATTCTGATGCTGGTCCTGATTTAATTGCATTCCCTTAAAATAGGCATTTCTTTAGCATCCTTGCCAATGCACACCATATCCCTGTTAAAATACGCAGACAGAAAATGGTTTCAGATCAGTAGTATATGTAGAACTACAACAGACCCAAGTGGAATATGCAGGGTCATTCACAGGAAAAAACACATCTGATATGGTAAACAAAGCAGTCAGCAGTGGAAGGAGGAATGGTTGGAAACACATTTTAAATCTATAATTTGAATACAAACTTGGAGTCTGAAACCAACTACACGGCTTTCACACTAAATTGGTTTAGAATGGTTAACCAGATTCTGGTTCATTCACCTTTAAGCTTTCTTTTGACTGGTGTGAACAAAATACCACAGTTGGCTGAAAAGGGGTTGTGTTCTTCTGATTCCATTTGCATGTGTCTCAACATTATGAGTGAAAATAAGTCAGACAGGCAAGATTAACAGAGAAAAGACCCATATGATTCTCACAGTCAGGGATTGCAGAGGGAAGCCTGTCAGACTCTCTGCAGGCTCATTCATTTTGAGAGAATTTAGTGGAGGATTCTAAAAAACAAACTTAAAGGCAAATATGTGACAAGATCTGTGTTTCAAAATCTCAACACTTAAGACGTCCAAGACGAAAGTGAGGATTATATGGTGTTTATATGATTAATACGAGCTGGTTTTTCAACCCAACGACTCCAGACTTCAATAAGAACTATTCACAGATCATCTTGATTTCTCAAGCCGTGTCATAACAAAAATATTACCACAGACTCTACTATCTCATAGCATTTCACCTATGTCACAATAGCAATAGTGTTATTCATCTCCTGATAATAGCTTTTAGAGCCCTAATGTCAACATCGCTGAGATCGTTTAGAACATCTGTGAGAATATTGTTCATATTTCCTGCCTCAGTGGAGCATCCAGATGATCTCTATGAAAAGCCGGCGGTACGGACAAATTATTTCACTTGGAAAACAGAGTTTCTTGATCAAGTCAAGATTAAGATGTCTGCAATAGATAGGGATGTATCGATTTTGGAAATTACATCTCTATGTAAATTGATAAACTTTACTTATGCTTATATTGCAATGCCTGACACAGATGAACCATATTGTGAAATGTTGATTTGTTCCAGCTGACATTCAGAGGGCAGGAGGAATGTTATGCTGACTACACACTCTGCATAAGGAAACAGAAATGAATGGTAAGTTAAACATTTCACTGTACATATTCCAATGACAGAGCAGTCCTAATGTTCGGATACGTTCACCAGATCCTACATCTATCCAACTCACTGACTATGGATATGACCCATTTGTGTTGCAAGGGATATTGCATTCAGATCTAGTCCTCTGCAGAGATTGCTTCTCTAATTCCACCTGCACACGATTAATGTCCGACCCAGTTATGCTGCTCTGCCACCGTTTGACACCTCATAGTCAAGTGAACATTCCATTCATTCTCTGAAATGCACAGCCAACCTCCTCTTAACATTATAAATGGGACAAATCTCCCGATCTCAGCCCGTCATCGGTGAGATGTTCTTGTGTGCTATCTGTTCTTCACACAATTTAAGCAGCCGTGAAAATAATACCATTGAAGACAAAGCTTGAGGAATGCATTTTTAAGTGTATTAGATTTCGTTTTTTGAAAATCTCTCTTAAAGGAAAAGGTACTCTGTTAATTGAGCACACTATGAAAACATATATGCAGACACGATTTTCTTGCATTCTATATTTGATCCAGTTACACAACAACATTGGTCTGGTGGTGATCTGGGAAAGATATGTTAGACAGCTTAATGGAACTTTCTGCTTTTTCAAGCCCATAAAACATGAAAAATATATACTGTTACAAGAACATACATATGAAGGTGTCAAAAAAGTATTTTGAGTTGACTGATCATACCATAAAGCATTGAGCTGGAATACAATTATCAAAGTTATACCCTGGTGTTATTATATAATGTACAGGATAATTATATACCTCCATCTATTATTTTAAAGTATCTGTCCTTTGATTTGAATGCTGAAACTGATTTCCTTGCTTTCTATAGCATCCCCTAAGTGCCAATGCACTCCATATCTCTTTTCAAAATATGAATATGAAAATATCTTCAGTTCGGTACTATCTGTACAGGCACATCAGACAGACCCAATTACAATATTGAGGGTCCTTTACAAGAAAACAAAACCGATGCAGTAAACAAGGCAGGCAGGAGTGGAAGGAGGGAGCTTGGAAACAAATGATAAAGCCGCCATTTGAATAAAAACATGGAGACTGAAACCAATTACGGGGCTTTCACACTAAAATGGTTTAGAATGGTTTTCCTGACTCTGGTTCATTTACCTTCTCAGTTCATTCTTCTTGGACTGGCGTGAATCCTCCATACACACTCGGATGTGCATTTACAATAACAACACAGCGCAGTTGGCTCAAAAGGGCTTGTCTTTCTCTGATTTCATTTGTCTTAACATTATGAGTAAAAGCATCATACAAAGTCAGACAAAGGCAAGATGAACTGAGAAAAGACTCATATCACTCTCACAGTCGGGTATTGCAGAAGGAAGCCTGTCAGACATTCCGCAGGCTCATTCATTTTGAGAAAAGTTTACGGAGGTTTTGCAGAAACAAACTAAAAGGCAAATGTGTAAGATCTCTGTGTCTCAAATTCTTAAAATTGAATCCAAGAGGAAAGCAAGGACGTCATAGTGTTTAAACAGAGACACTAGTCTGCAATGGTTTGTGAGAGCTGATCATTAAATAACCAATGACTCCAGACTTGTCATGAAGATGAATTGTTCACAGACTGTTTTGATCTTTTGAGCTAAGTCATAAAAAATACATCAACACAGAGTCAACACTATCTCAAAGCAACTCCCCATGTCATAACAGCAATACTGTTAATCTTCGCATGATAATAGTTCTTAGAAACCGAACATCAACAACTCAAATGTCTGCTCAGGGACTACACCCTTTTGTAGTCCTGTTTCTGGTCAAGACTATTGCTTTCTTTGGGGTAATAAATAAAAAAAGCACAAGTGCTATTGCATGGGTGTTGTAGGACACTTCACATTCTAAAGGAATGTGTTAAGCCTGCTGTCATACACAACTGCTCCAGCAGTAAGATCATTAAAACTCATCTTAGGTATGGAAGTTATTGTGAGAGCCAATGTGCTAATTAGTGGTCCATTCTAACACAGGTTACTGTGTTCATATGCAAACCAGGGGAGCTGTTATAGCCACCCACCCAACACCTTGAGGGGAAAGGCTGCAACGCTTTGTTTTTCATCACAATATCCGGAAACAACCAGCACTGATTGCTTCTCCATTTTACCACTGCCCAAGGAGAACTTCACTACTCTGATCCAGTCTACTCTGACCGCATTAAGAAACCAAAATCTGCTAGGAGATCGGATCACTTTGTAATACTTTATTTGGAGAAGCTACAAGTCTTTAAATGTTTTGAAGGCTTCACATTTCAGGCCTCATTTAAAGTGGTGTGGCTTTGACCCATCTGGATGATAAAACAACTGGAAAGGAAAGCATGAGAAGAGTTGCTTGGTTGAGGTCATGTGGAAGATGTTCGCGATATATTAAAATAAAGAACTTCTCAGTCGTTCGTAAAACAGTTGGTTATTTCAAGTTAAATTACATAACAACTTCTAAGAACAGGGCATGCTGACCTTTCTTTTTCTATACGTGGCAACCATGAACAGTCTAAAGAAATATATATAGGCCTAGTCTAAACAGTCCATTTATTACAGTTAATTAGCAGAATAATGGATAAATCAGGATATGGTAATACATTTATTCTTAATAGTCACCTAAAGTGAGTCCTGGAGGAAGTTGCTTAAAGTTAAAGTGAAGTTTCCCAGTCACTTAATAACCAACCAAAGTGCGTACCAAAAGAGTGATGTGTGTGAATGTTTGCAAGGCAGCATTGAACACTGAATCAGAGGTTGTAATACTGATGCCTAAGCACATCATGATAATCTAGCACCAACATAAAAGTGGTGTGCAAAGTGTAATTTGAATGGGAAGACTGAGATTTTTGTTTCTATAAAAAACGAACATGACATAACATTTGTTTCCTAGATATTTGAAATTTGACGGTAAGTGTGCAAATGGCAAAAGGAAAAGACACAATGTATTTTGTCAAATGAAAATGACAGTTTCTCATAGAGAATCAGGTATCATTAATACACAATTTAAATAATATAGCACCCAAAACTGAAGGCTGGGGAACACCGTTGGGAATGTCCAGAAATGTATTACAATAGTATGAGTTCTACTGTTACGATAATCTTAAAACTACACACAACTGACGGTGGCCATGCATAGGGAGGTTAGTATGTATATAAAAATGTGTCCTGAACCGAAATGTTCTTTGAACTTCTACACCCAATGTTTTTTCCTGCACAAGTCACACATTTTAAATAATTATTATTTGTGTCTATTTAATGTAAACCTGTGATATTGTGTTTTTTTCATCCAAGGCTGTGGCAATATTATTGACGACAGCCTTGGAGTTGCTGTAATAGTGCCCAGGTCTAAAATCAGGTTATCTGTTTAGAATCCTATTGTAAGATAACTAATAACACAGCTATTGACCAATGACTGCAAATATTTACCAAGACAATTCAGAGACAGGATGATAATTGTCAAGGTCACTAGTGTTGAAGCTGAGATGATATAGCTGTCACTATACCAACAGGCTTGGCATTCCTTGTTTAGGCCTACCATATGTCTATTCCTCCACTTCTATAACCATAACCCTAAACCTATACATTGGGGAGAACAAGTATTTGATTTACTGCTGATTTTGCAGGTTTTCCTAAATACAAAGCATGTAGGGGACTGTAATTTTTACCATAGGTACACTTCAACTGTGAGAGATGACATCTAAAACAAAAATCCAGAAAATCACATTGTATGATTTAAATAAAAATTGCATTTTATTGCATGACATAAGTATTTGATCACCTACCAACCAGTAAGAATTCCATCTCTCACAGACCTGTAAGTTTTTCTTTAAGAAGCCCTCCTGTTCTCCACTCATTACCTGTAGTAACTGCAACTGTTTGAACTCATTACCTGTATAAAAGACACCTGTCCACCCACTCAATCAAACAGACTCCAACCTCTCCACAATGGCCAAGACTAGAGAGCTGTGTAAGGACATGAGGGATAAAATTGTAGACCTGCACAAGGCTGGGGTGGGCTACAGGACAATAGGAAAGCAGCTTGGTGAAAAGGTAACAACTGTTGGCGCAATTAATTGAAAATTGAAAAAGTTCAAGGTGACGGTCAATCTCCCTCGGTCTGGGGCTCCATGCTAGATCTCACCTTGTGGGGCATCAATGATCATGAGGAAGGTGAGGGATCAGCCATGAACTACATGGCAGGACCTGGTCAATGACCTGAAGAGAACTGGGACCACAGTCTCAAAGAAAACCATTAGTAACACACTACACCATCATGGATTAAAATCCTGCTGCGCACGCAATGTCCCCCTGCTGAAGCCAGCGCATGTCCAGGGCCGTCTGAAGTTTGCCAATGAACATCTGGATGATCCAGAGGAGGAATTGGAGAAGGTCATGTGGTCTGATGAGACAGAAATAGAGCTTTTTGGTCTAAATTCCACTCGCCGTGTTTGGAGGAAGAAGAAGGATAAGTACAACCCCAAGAACACCATCTCAACCGTAAAGCATGGAGGTGGAAACATCATTCTTTGGGGATGCTTTTCTGCAAAGGGGACAGGACAACTGCACCGTATTGAGAGGAGAATGGATGGGGTCATGTATCGCGAGATCTTGGCCAACAACCTTCTTCCCTCAGTAAGAGTATTGAAGATGGGTCATGGCCAGTCTCCAGACCTGAACCCAATAGAAAATCTTTGGAGGGAGCTGAAAGTCCGTATTGCCCAACGACAGCCCCGATACCTGAAGGATCTGGAGAAGGTCTGTATGGAGGAGTTGGCCAAAATCCCTGCTGCAGTGTATGCAAACCTAATAAAGAACTACAGGAAATGTATGATATCTGTAATTGCAAACAAAGGTTTCTGTACCAAATATTAGGTTCTGCTTTTCTGACGTATCAAATACTTATGTCATGCAATAAAATGCAAATCAATTATTTAAAAATCTACAATGTGATTTTCTGGATTTTTGTTTTAGATTCCATCTCTCACAGTTGAAGGGTACCAATGATAAAAATTACAAACCTCTACATGCTTTGTAAGTAGGAAAACCTGCAAAATCAGCAGTGTATCAAATACTTGTTCTCCCCACTGTATCTATTCCTCCACTTCCATGGAGACGGATAAGGGACTAGGCACAACCCTCCTGGGACATTGCATTATAACACAAGGTCAATTGTTATTTGGTGAGAATCAGCGGAGAGAAACTAACATGGCTGAGAGCTGTGAATGTACTATCTAGAGACATGTACTATGACTGCTGAATATACATCGAAGAAGCCTCTAACCTTGATTCATTCTTCTACCGATACAAATCTACATGAGTAACTATTAGCCTAGTTGTTAAAAATCCATAGATCCAACAGTCTGGCACTGCTAGCAGGGTGGTTGAGTTGGATTGAAAACACACTCCACGTGTTGTCAGCAAAGTCCGGAGCCAAGACAGATAGAAACAGGGATTGTCGGTAAAGCAAATCTGGAAAGCTGGCAATCCTCCATTCCCATCCACATCTGGCATCCTGCTCCGCGGGTACTTTTTCCGACAATACAGCCTGTGAGTCAATCGCCACCTCAAAGCGCTGAGAACTGAAGTGAATGAACAGCAATAAATGAATTTAGTATATGCAGTGAGTCAGTATCCATCTGCCTGAAAGTCCTATGCCACAAGTTGATAAAACTCTTAACTACACTATTAGCCTTACAGCTTTTATAGTGACTTACCTCACGGAATCTACTACAGAGCCTATGACAGATAGTAGCATCAATGCCTGCAGTAATTGATATATCAATACTGATGGAACCAGTATGTGAACAACTGCAAAACACACAGGAGTGTACTTATTGTAAAAACACTACACACATATTTGTGGGATAAATTGTGTGGATGTGGATATTTCTCCAGGGAGGCACGTCAGGCATGTTCTGATTGCAAATGACTGGTATGTAAATCTTGAAAGTATTACATGACACCCTTCTGAGGTGTTACATGTATCGGTTACAGAGATAGATGTATACTGTTCCCAATGACAAGAGCATGGAATTTGTTTAAGAAATCCAGTATTATTGGCTGTTAAAACAGCATGAATATAATAACTCTGGTACTATCGGCCATTAATCAAAATTCAACGTGAAAGCTAATTTGAAGTTAACTCAGTGGCGTCCCACAGCAAAATCCACACAGGGAGAAAAGGGGGTTGGGCCTACCCCTGCCACTGTTACAGTAAATTACACGATCACTTCTCTGTCTGACGGCTTAAAAGAAAGTTATTGGACATATGAAATAATCTGGGTTAGGGATAGGGTTAGGTAACCCTAACCCTAACACTGGAAAAATAGGGATTTTTTTTATTATCATATAGTCAAACAGCCTGGGGAAAAATACAGAGATTGTCAAACTCTTCTGACTGCGGAAAAAAGAGGTGATAAGAATGAGAAAGTCACATGAGAAAGCCATGAAGAAGAAAAGAGAGAGTGTGAGAGCATTGGCTGAACAGAAGCAGAAGAAAGAGCAAGGGAGATGATAAGGCAACAACAACTGGAGGTGGTGAGAGAAGAACTGTCTGTGCTACAGACTCCGGTATCAACATGTCCTCAGGTCACATCCAAATATTCTCGCTCAGAACTGAGGGAGACTGCTGAGAGTGCATCTCTGTGGGACCCAGCATGGGAAGAGACAACACGCTGCCCATTGGATGATGATGATGACGATGATGAGCATGCAGATTAGTGACTCAGGACGCACAGGAAACTTACAGAAACAATGCAGGAACAGGCAGAAGGATGAGGGACATGAGAAGAAAACATGCGGTCCCCCTTATTTTTGGCTGCACACCGGCAGCTTTCCATAAGTAACAAGACGCGTTTAAGTTGCAAGTCCAAGTGAGGGAGTTTCGTAGAGATAGAAATGTCATCAACATCTGTCAGTTTCTTAGAGATAGCAATGTCATCAACATCTGAGGACAGTGGCTGGCTATTTGATCAGATGACAGTGGCTGGCTATTTGATCAGATGACAGTGGCTGGCTATTTGGTCAGATGACAGTGGCTGGCTATTTGGTCAGATGACAGTGGCTGGCTATTTGGTCAGAGGACTGGCTGTTTGGTCAGAGGACAGTGGCTGGCTAGTTGGTCAGATGACAGTGGCTGGCTATTTGGTCAGAGGAGAGTGGCTAGCTAGTTGGTCAGATGACAGTGGCTGGCTAGTTGGTCAGATGACAGTGGCTGGCTAGTTGGTCAGATTACAGTGGCTGGCTATTTGGTCAGAGGACAGTGGCTGGCTAGTTGGTCAGAGGACAGTGGCTGGATATTAGGTCAGAGGACAGTGGCTGGATATTAGGTCAGAGGACAGTGGCTGGCTAGTTGGTCAGAGGACAGTGGCTAGCTAGTTGCTCAGAGGAAAGTGGCTGGATATTAGGTCAGAGGACAGTGGCTGGATATTAGGTCAGAGGACAGTGGCTGGCTAGTTGGTCAGAGGACAGTGGCTGGATATTAGGTCAGAGGACAGTGGCTGGCTATTTGGCCAGAGGATTGTGGGATCAGGGCTTCCTACATGCTAATGTCGACTGGTGTGTTCACTTGGAAATGTTTTAGAATTCTTTTCTTTTGGCTGCTGCTGCCGTCCTGTACTTGTCTTGATTAATTGAAATACTTAATTTGTCATTAACTCTGATTAATTCCATTAATCGATACATTTAAATGCCATCTATTAATGTCATTGGGAATCAATTATTCATGTTGGTAACTAGTGCAGAGAGACGATTTAACTGTGAGGCCCATAAATATCCATTCATCCACAACAAACAGATATACTACAGAACCAACACGCGAGCACAACACCACACTCTCACAAGGACACCGATACCTCCTGTTGAAAACAACTATGTTCCTATTTGTTTTCCTTGCCATAAGCCTAGTAAGTGTTGGTGAGAAGCGCATATTGCCATGTATCCCTTCTCGTTAGAGGAAGCCATTGATTTTATAGCTGCTTCCATTGTTTCTTCCTCCTGTAGGCACAGTGTGTAATATCAAACCGCGTGTTTCCCCTCCATCCACAGCAATCAATTCAATTGAGCTTCATGGCCTGTCTGGGGCCAGTCCAACTGCCAGTCCTGTCTAACACACAGCCTGGGTTCTTCTTAAAAGGCTTTTGCTGAGATAGAAACATGTTTGACTGCAGGCTCAGCCAATCTAATCACGGCTAGACAATGGGGCGTTACTGTGAGGTGCCGTGTGTGTGTCTCCGCTAAACATGCACAGACCGCCAGAAGGAGACAGATGGGCCAGGGTGAACAATCCATCCCAGATACCAATGATATGCCTTTTATTTTCATTCACTGGAAAACCAATGGTTGATATATTATCTATACATGAAGTTTAAGGCCAGGAGTTTTATCTAACCATGTGACCTGAGAAGCTAGAAAAGAAGTTTATCTTTGTCATAATAAGAACAATGATTTATACCAGGGCTTTTGTAATGCCAGGAACGCTTAACTCATAATTCTGGATGCAGTGCAGTCCATTGGGGGAAAGCTTACTGCACTGGAATATTTTAACATCTAAAGTCAACAATGGAGATTGAAATAAACAGCATGAACACTATCTAGGTCTGTTTTGATTCAGGATCAAAACATTCAAATGGAATTTGTGTTTGGCTAGGTCAAAATGCATTTCAAACAGCTATGTCTTGGTCAGTTATGTCCTCATTGAAATCTTCTGTTTTCCTCAGTAAGTCAATATCACACACTATGGTAAAAACAGAACTCTCTAGTCCCTGATAGGACAGCAAATATGTTTTTATTGAGGGATGTGTCTGCAGAATGCCAAGGCATGTATTGTCTGAGACCATTATTTATATTAGGATGACACAGGGCTGTAGTGTGCTAACACAGGCCTGCAGCCAAAGATAACATGACAAAAGGGGAATAGACACAACAGTGGAGGAGTGGTGGGGTTTTGATTTCAGGAATATTTACAGAAAAGGTGGTTGAAACAGGGCTACTTTGGACTAGTGGGTGTTATAAAGTTATCATGGGTAGGTTTTTCGGAACACAGTCCTATGTTTTTTCATCGAAATGTGAAAAACTCTGGTTCCCAAGCGTCAGTTATGAAAGAAGAGAGTTTGTCTCCTACCTGTAGCCACTGGGACTGGTCACTGTGTCCAGATGTCCAAGCATTCACCTTGCCCTGTTTGTCCAGACGGGCCTTGCCAGGCTCCCAGGTGAACATGTCCATGTTAAGTGTCCTGAAGAGGCTGGATGCTGTGATTTGATAGTCCTGGATGTGACCAGACTTCATTCCCATTGGCTCAGAGCAGCCTGAGGAAAAATACTTATTACTGGGCATTTAAAAGTCAATTAAAAACATATATATACAGTTGTGCTCATAAGTTTGCATACCCTGGCAGAAATTGTGAATTTTTGTCATTGATTTAGAAAATATTACTGATCAGGCAACTTTTTCATTTTATTCAAGGATTGTGATTATATGAAGCCATTCATAATCACAGTTGATTGACTCCTTTCTAAATCTTAATCATAACACAAATCACCCAAATGGCCCTGATCAAAAGTGGACAAAGTAAAGGGTAATTTCCCATACCTGTGGCTTTTTTAATTGCAATTAGTGTCTGTGTATGAATAGTCAATGAATTTGTTTGCTCTCACGTGGATGCACTGAGCATACAAGATACTGAGCCATGGGGAGCAGAAAAAAAGACCAGCGTAACAAGGTAATGGAACTTCATAAAGATGGAAAAGGATATAAAAAGATATCCAAAGCCTTGCAATTGTCAGTAAGTACTTTTCAATCACTTAATAAGAGGTGGAAAATTTTGCGATCTCTTGATTCCAAGCCAAGGTCAGGTGAACCAAAAAGATTTCAGTCAAAACTGCAAGAAGAATTTTTCAGGATACAAAGATAGAACTACTGGAAACCTCAGGAGAAATACTGGCTGCTCTGGAAAAAGAAGGTATGATTGTTTCAAAGAGCACAATACGACTATACTTAAACAACAATGAGCTGCATGGTCAAGTTGCCAGAGAGAAGCCTTTACTGCGCCAATGCCACAAAAAAGCCTAGTTACAATTTGCCCGACATGACCTTGACACCACTCACAGCTCAGCTCACAGATGTTTTTGGGGGTGTGTGAGCTGTAAAGGCAAATTCTTGCGTAGATTGATGGCAAGATGAATGCAACATGTTATCAGACAAAATATATATTAATTTGTGGGGCAATGAGAGGTCCAGATCCACTGACACTTATGTGCAGATTTGGTCATTGGTCATTGTTAAAAAAATCAAACAACTATGTTATGTTGCATTCTGTATGTTGTATTACCTATTAGCACATCGGAACTTGTTATCTCAGATTTTTTCATTGCAAAACTATTAAATATATATAACTCAATAACACAGTTACAAAGCAAAAGCATATATTTTTTAAGATAACAAATTAGCTAACATCCTGTCATTTCCTGAGGCAATCTTATTCATTTAGAATTTGCTTCCCTTGTATCATTTAACTTACATCATCACAAGTATTATGACAGTGAAGTAAAAAAGTGTCTCTTTGGCACTACTGTACAATGTGAAAATACTTTTGGAGGGCATTGTAGGTACTAGTTATCTGCTGAAAGCTTGAAGTTGTAAGCTCGCCAAATTGACGAGATGAGTCATTAAATATACGGATAACGATTAATGAACTAGGTCATTGTGAATTTGACCTAGTTCATTAATCATCATCCATACATGGCTTTCTAGCAATGATTTTGAGACTGATTAAACAGTCTGGAAATCATATTTGAAAAGGGGGGGTCATTACCCTCCCATTTAGTCAAAAATCTTCAGACATTACATAGCTGACAAAACATTTCTAGGTAGTTACAGATGGGAGAATGCGCCCTTACGCAACTTGACAGAGAGCACAACAGATGAAATATGTACATTAACCTCAGAGTTTTCAAGCTGAAGTACAGTCTTTTTGTACATCAATCAAAGATCCAGTGAAATGGTAGACAATGTTTTGAGGTATTGGTGTACTGTTTCTGTACTGCATAGGAGCAGACCACCGACTTGCCCCCACAAATCCTGGAAAGGAACGTAGAAAAGTAACTTGATGGAAGCGAACTCGGACCCACCTGAGAGCTCACAGCCGAGCAGCTCCATGCGCAGGGTGCAGTGTCTCCTGCAGACCTGGGGATAGATGCGCACGTGCTGCGCCTCAATGGGCGGGGTGAAGGAGTTGGCGGACGGAGCGTTATTTTCCACATTTCCACGGAATATCTGAAGAGGGAAATTATGTGAGAGAAGAGAGGTTAAACGGGGAGGGGAATGTAACTCGTACTGTCTCTAGGGTCTGCTTGATGCAGCATTTCAAGGTCAATGAGCTCAAGTTACAAGAAAAAACTGTGAACATTTTTCGCACCATTTAAGCTGGTAATTTGTAAGCACACCGATGTGTTTTGAATTAGCGGACCAATTACCCTACCGTTCAGACGGCATTACAGTGCTATCCCAGACTGAACTGATACAGTGATTCGCAGGGCCTGTTCCGATGAGTGAATGTGCGTGTGTGTGTGTGTGTTTGTGTGTGGGTGTGTGTGTGTGTGTGTGTGTGTGATTTAGGGAGTGCAGGTCAGCGTCACAGTGTTTCCCTCTAAAGGATGGGCTCTATGGTTGAAGACATCTGTGACACTCTCTAGCCAGCACACAAACCTCTCGAACAGACCCAACTCACAAACACAACAGGCATGAAACTGAAAATACCTTTTTTGGGTTTAACCTTCTAACTTAGTTTTTGCTCGTCTCATTAGTTTTACAGTTTATCTAAGTAGTCAGACACAAGAAAATAAAGAAGACTTAAGAGGGGCCTTCAACCACACGTCTAAGGATGGAGCAAAAAGGGGTGCCAGAGAGAAAGAGATTATGACAATATATACATATTTCAGAGAGAGATTTTGGCAATGCGGCTAAAAGATACAAACGTGTCTCAGCTTCCTCCACAACCATTGCTAAGTGATTGTTCACACTTCTGGTTTGAGATGTTAATTTATGAAAGTTTTTAAAACCTAGGAATATTTTCAAAAAACAAATAATGAATAAAATTAAATTTTGCTGCTCCGGTTTGCATATTCTCAACGCATCATTTTGTAGTTGGCAATATCGTATAGTTACATCACCAACATTTCAAGATCAAAGGCACTAACACGGCGGCTGTTTTGAAACATGGCCAAACTCTCTTTATACATGGCTCTGGGGGAGCCTATTTGGTGGCTGTTCCCCAACTAGTATGAAAATTCAATCTAAAAGTCGTAGAAGTGGAGGGGGTAAGTATCAGAAAGATGGGCCCGGTGTGAGTTGGCTAATTAAAAAGCCATCTCATCATGTCCTCCACTCTGCCCTTGAGCTCGCGTGGTCCCCAGTTGCTGTTTGTGTATGAATGTGTGTATGTGAGTGTGTGTGTAAGACAGCGATAAAGAACGTGTGTGTTTGGGCGTCTCACCATGTCCTCATCTGTACCCTTGACTTTGTATGTCCTCCAGGTCTTGCCATCATCACTGAAAGCCACTTTGTAGGACTTGACATACTCCGGGCTTCCGATTCGCTTTGCACCCTGGGTAATTAGACCCGTGACCCTCATCCTCCTCTGTAGGTTTATCTGTGGGGAAATTAGAAACGAAAACAGCAATCAAGTGTGTCATTGTGACTGCCTTTGCGCGTCTCTGCATGTGTGTGCGTTTCTGTAGTGCTATACTTGTGAGTAACTTATTTCAAGTAATAACCTGTTGTCAGGACTTTGATTTTAGACTATTTTTGTTTTACGGATCAGAGTTAAGGTCCGCTAAATCAAGGGAATAACAATTATTACCTGACCAAAGACCTCGGAAGTCTAACACTACAAGTATGAATGAATGTGTGTATCACACATCTACACTATCCCCTGGCCTTGGCATTCAGATCAATCATCTATTTCTTTCAGGTTGTTTCATCTTCCTCAGGATTCAGAGAGCCAGCACTTTTCCGTCCACCTTCAAACACCCGAGCCAACCAGTGAATCAAAAACACTATATCCTGTCAATGTTATGCCAAACTAAAGCCCTTTACACAGACGGGCTCTTGCTCTGGCTTCAGATTTAACCCATTATTTGGATGCACAGCAGTAGTATGACAGTAGACACATATATACACACACACACACACACACATATACACACACACATATACATATTTATATTTATAGAGAGTCAGAGAGACAGAGATAGAGAGTCAGAGAGTCAGAGAGTGAGAGAGAGTGAGAGAGAGTGAGAGAGAGTGAGAGAGAGTGAGAGAGAGAGAGAGAGAGAGAGAGAGAGAGAGAGAGAGAGAGAGAGAGAGAGAGAGAGTCAGAGAGTCAGAGAGTCAGAGAGTCAGAGAGTCAGAGAGTCAGAGAGTGAGAGAGAGAGAGAGAGAGAGAGAGATGGGAGAATGCATGAGATAATGTAAGGAGGGAGCCTGTGTGTACATGACTGAACATAATGAGCAATGGTTGCCCTCAGAAAGCAGTTGTTCGGTCATTATGTTCAATAGCTCCACAGGAAGACAGCTCACATGTAATGGAGAACAGCTTGTGAAAGGCTCAGTCACCACGACCAAGGACCGTCGCTGAGCTGAGATGACACACTCAGAGGAACACAGTCGGACAAACACACAAACATACATGGAGGCGTACACAAACACAGGAATGCAGATGCCGGCGCAGACACGCACACTATGACACACACACACACACACACGCACACACGCACACACAGACAGACACACGCACTGTTGGAGCTCTGCTATATTTGCACAATTGTCACAACATGGGTGAAAGTAATATTAGGCAACTGCTGCCTCCTCAGAATGACTGCTACCCACCTATCATCCCTGGGTGAAGTGAAGGGGAAATACTAATTAACAGTATTTACAAAAGGAGGAGATACTTCACACTGTGAAATGTGAACAAGTCCCCTGTTCATCATAATAACAGAGAGGAAACACTTCAGAAAGAAACAGCACAAGGGCACAACTCATCCCTTTACATTGAAATATGAGTGGGCACTTTCAGCATGCACTTCTTCACACGCGGACTACAGTGCAATCAAAGCGACACCACAGTCAAACCCACAATTAACTCACGCTCATCTCTTGTTTTTCTGATTGTTCTGAAGAACAACGGTGGCATCTTCTGTTTTTCTCATTAGTCGACCATAAACTGAAAGGCAAGTGCTCAGGTAACTGCGATAATGACCATTTACAAATCTCCTCAGTCACTTCGCCAAACACAGCCACCCAGCTTTCCGTCCCTGTTACACGCCGGCAAAACAGTGCAGTGAACATCTGCCTCTATACTGCTCAGCAGTGTTTGCCAGTTTGGGAAAATTGATTCCATGTGAGTCGACTGACATGAAAGGCCTGTGAGTCACAGGACCGTACATCAAAATGACAGGTGTCACATGAGGATCATTTCACCAATCACGATCTCAATTTCAAAGTGACAGAAATACGAAAGGAGTTCTGAGGGAGTTCTGAGAGAGCGCAGTGGACGCACAGGGGGGGGGGTGGAATATAGCCTGGTTGAGAGACTCTGATTTGGGGAAATGCTTTTGTCATTTCCCCGGTCATGGTAGGTCTTCAAATGCTTTTCCTGTGCTACTGTTTATTAGGAATGTGGAATCTCTCGTCTGTACATTGCTTCACAGTTACCATGCTAACAATATAGCATAACTATGTCCTCAAAATCAACTGGCCAACTGGCAATAACCAATAAACGTACAAAAAATCCCCCCAAACACACCTTCTATCAATACACATTTGGGTAAAAACAGTATTGTTTACAAAGTGGGATGAAAAGTGAATTGGTGATTTTGATTCGACATATTCAACGTAAAAAAAGTAAGTTTTTGTAATAATTAAACAGCACCCTCACACGCAAATATAGATCTGATTTTTGCACACATGGATGATGCAGTATTTGCACATTATTATTTTTAAACTTGTTGAGGCTCTGTCAAGGTGTTAGATTTCACAACAAAACAGCCGTATTGAAGTGTTGTTCTCGAGGAGCTTTAAATCTGTAACATGCACTGTTAACATGCACTTCTTAGTAAGCAACTCCAGTGTAGATTTTGCCAAGTGTTTTTGGTTATTGTTATGCTCAAAAGGTGAATTATTTCTCCAGTGTCTGGGGTAAAACAGATTGAAATATATTTCGTTAGATACCTCCTAAGCATCTAGGATTTGGCCGACGTGTATTCCTTTGGCATGTTTACCGGACAGCGTAAATGGACCCGGCCTAAAAGAGCGAATGTCTCTTACTTAGTCTGTTCGTCCGTCCCCGATCGACCGCCCGATTGATTATCCCTTGTGAAATAGACGCTAGCTACGAAACATGGTCCCGTGTTCGACTCCTATAACAGTCAATCACACATTATGCTTAAGGTTCAGGACACACTAAAACTTCGTGTAGAGGATTTGTTCATAATAGACAAAACATCGCTGGCTACAACCTGTATGGGAAGCCTAAAATGAAACTGTTTACTGCAGTGATGGCCAAACTAGGTTCATCCGCGTTATTTTAGCGTATTATTATCACAATAAAAGACAGCATTGAAATGTATAAGTCCATATAGTTAACAATCTAGTAATATAGTTAACAATCTATTATATAAACAAAGAACAGTCAAGAACAACATTGGAACGGACATTAAACATAAAATGACAGACTAGACTGATAACTATATCGCCCCGATTCTCCCGATAACTCATTCTGGCATTGGTTGACACTGTTGAGAAAAGCCCCGCTCCTTAAGATTTTAAGTATGTCTGCATCAGATTGATCGTATCATCATTCGGAATCCTACAGCACGCTTACATTTTAGGATACCTTGTTAAAAAGGCGAATAATAGCAATGTAGCGATGAGCAGTGTCATTCTCTTAGCCTGACATCATGCCTCCTTACACGGAAGCATATTCATAACTCTGACAGGTGCAGCAAGGCCATTCTGACTGGGAAGTGTTTGTCCAGGTATTATTACAGCCTGTGTAAATGACAGTGTCAGCACTAAGAGGGAATGGATCTGTATGCATCAACCAGTGTGCCATATTAGCGGATTAAAACACATTTTGGGCTGAATACTTTGGCAGCTCCTCTGCCACTTCAAAACATCACAGGGAAATAAAAAGAATGCTTGTCTAGGAGATCTTTACCTAAACTAATTGAAAATGTTCAAACAATTATAAAAGCAAGGTGAATTTTCAGGATGACAGAAGAGTTTAAATTGCAGGAGCAGGGTGGATGGATGTGGACTGCAGAACGGAGCTCATTTCAGTTTGACATGTTACTCAAGAGGCAGTAGACATCTTCCTCAACAGGCTTCAGACATTGTACTCAAAGGCAAGATGTACAACCCTACTAACTTCAACGTCATTGGTTGAAGTGAATATAATTAAAGTATTGATTATCCTTTGTGAAATAGCGTAGTGGTTGGAGACGTCCTGGGTTCGACTCCTACAACAGTCAAATACACATTATGCCTGAGGTTCAGGACACACTAAAACTTAATGTAGCTACGTAATAGGAAGTCTAATATAAAACATGTGGTGGATATAAGGATTTGTGCAGGATAGCCAAACACATATTTACCTAAACAATTTGAACATGTTCAAAAAATTATAAAAGCAAAGAGAATATAATGAAAGTATTAAACATTCAAGTTTATTTTGAAACTGGATTAAAATGGATTCCTCCTGATCAAATTTTGTATCCACACAAAATACGCAGCCAAATAAAAATGTAAGTAGATTAAACTTATTTGAACAAGTACAAGCACAGTACAACGAAATGCATTTAGCATTTTACCAGAAGTGCATATAGAGGGCAGGACATTTACAAGTATTAAGTAAATGTATGTGAAAGTGTTATATATAGATGTGAAATTAATGCAAATGCATACATTTTGGCTATTCTAAATGGGCAGTGGAAGTAAATTGAGGGCAGAAAATGTATTAGTATTAAGTATAATGTAAGTACAAGCGGGATAAATAGTTGTGTGGAAAAGTGTCAATTCTAAAAACACAATGGCATTCTGAATTTGCAATCAAGGCAAACGCCGAATGAAATGCAGGGATATCAGCAATGAGCTTCCTACGTTGCTCTAACCAGTAGAAATAAAAAAATAAATAAAAAAAAGCCATTGTTTATTATAATTTTGAAAAGGTTACATGGTGCGGCTGGATGTTTAATGTTTAGAACATATGACCACTAACTGAAAGCTGCTAAATGGAATCCCAGATCGTTGTTCAAGCGGAAGTCTCGCGTTACGTCCCTGAGCTTGGCAATTAAATTATTGGATTTAACGTAATTCACTTTCTCAAGTAAAATTTCTCACTCGCAAAATGGAGTGACATCATCAGTTATTTTCAATATCTGCATGTGTGATCGCAGGGATTTACACACACTATACAGTTGCGCTCAAAATTTGCGGATAATTGGTATAAATACAGCTCGGGAAAAAAAGACAACTGCCAAAGTATCAGTTGTCTTGTTTTACTATTCAAATGTATGATTTTGGGTAAATGAACATTTTAGATTTATTCTTTAAACTACTGACAACATTACTCCCAAATTCCAAATAAAAATATTGTATTTATTGTTTTATTTATTATTATTTATTAAGTATGTATTTGTAGAAAATAGCAATTGGTCAAAATCACCAAAAAATATGCATTGTTTTCAGACCTTAAATAATGCAAAGAAAAACTACAAAATACTAATGTTCTAACTAACTATACTAATGTACTAACTTCAGAAATCAATATTTGGTGGAATAACCCTGATTTTTTTTATCACAGCTTTCATGCATCTTGGCTTTCATGCGTCTTGGCAGGCTCTCCTCCAATCTGTCACATTGCTGTTGGGAGACTTTATGCAACTCCTGGCACAAAAATGCAAGTAGCTCGGCTTTGTTTGATGGCTTGCGACCATCTATCTTCCTCTTGATCAAATTCCAGAGGTTTTCAATGGGGTTCAGGTCTGGAGATTGGGCTGGCCATGACAGGGTCTTGATCTGGTGGTCCTCCATCCACACCTTGATTTACCTGGCTGTTTGGCATGGAGCATTATCCTGCTGGAAAAATACTATTCTCATAGTTGGGGAACATTGTCAGAGCAAAAGGAAGCAGGTGTTCTTCCAGGATGACCTCGTACTTGGCTTGATTCATGCGGCCTTCACAAAGAAAAATATGCCTGATTCCAGCCTTACTGAAGTATCCCCAGATCATCACCGATCCTCCACCAAATTTCACAGTGGACAGTCGTTTTTGCCCTCTGCCAGTCTGTAGCTTTGAGGTCTCCGATGTCTGATGCTTGACCTTGTTCTTATGAACCGCCGTCTTTGACATGTTCTGGATTGAAGCAACCTGACACTCACTGTATCTGTCTGCCAGTAAAGCCAGAATTTAACCCTTCTTTTGCTCACTCGAAGCTTTTCTTTTCAACTAATTTGTCATGCTGAATAGTTATTTTTTAATTCAAATTACCTTTAAGGAACTACTTGCACTGTTTTTGCCATCCAGCTGGTCCTATTGCAAGAGGATAGCGATGACTACAGCAGTAGTTTTATACTTTTCCTTGTTAAATTAGATTTGGTTCAGCTAATCACCTAAGCACCTCCTAAAGTAAAATGAGGTGTGCCTGTGTGGGAAGAGATGCTGATTTGAGAAAAAATGTATTTCACCTGAGACTTATATGTCCCATGTGTAAAGAAGAAGCATGAGTGAGCAGGCGAAACACAGGTCTTTTATTTCTTATGGGATTCACATTCAATTGTAGGCCATAACAGAATGTCACAATCATAAAACAAAACATGGCAACAAAGAAAAACAATTTATTTACCCCTGTTCAATAGTCTGCATACGCTAAGTCCTTAATACTGTGTATTGTCCCTTTTAGCATTAATGGCTGCATGCAGTCTTTAATAATAGTTGTCTATGAGGGCCTGAATTCTTGCAGGTGGTATAGCTGCCCATTAGTCTTGGCAAAATGCCTCCTGGTCATGCAGTCCTCTTGTCATCTTGCATGAACCACAAATTTGAGATCTCCCAAGAGTTTATTTTTTGTGGCATTGGCACAGTAAAGGCTTCTTTCTGCCAACTCGACCATGCAGCTCATTTTTATTTGAGTATCGTCATATTGTGCTCCTTGAAACAACCACACTACCTCACCTGTTTTTCCCCTTCTTGGTCTATCTGAGATATGTAAACTTTTGATCAGGTCCACTTGGGTGATGTCTGTTATCATTATGATTTAAAATGGAGCCAAACAACTTTGTGATAATAAACTGCTTCATATATTCACTATTCTCAAATAAAAGACAGTTTTTGCATGATCAGTCACATTTTTTAAATCAATGCCTAATTTTCACAATTTCTGCAAGGGTATGCAAACTTATGAGCACAACCGTATACTGTACACGTATTTATGTATCGATAAGTGTCAGATCATTTCATAAAAAAATTGACAAAAGAATGAGACTGTTTCACCACATTTGATGATTTAATTGGTTAAAATTACATTTGATTCAATTGAAATTACATTTAAAGTATCATGCATTCAATAAAAATGATTTGAGTCATTAGGAATCAACAACATTGTCAGAGACGACAGTGATATGATAGTTTGCAAATGTGAGAAAGTATAAAAACAATGCATCCCAGCAAGTATGTGCCGCTTGTTTAGTTCTAAAACGCTAATAATTATCCTTCACTCACTGGCACGTGTGCACACCAGTTTCGGCATCAACAGGCCAGTTTGGCTGGAAAGGTAATAGCAGTGGGTTAATTTCACTGTGTTGAAAGCATTTATTGAAAAGAAGCAACAAAAATTTGCAATGTAGATTATCTGACATTTTAAAACGTGTCTCACAGGCAGGAGGTTGTTATGGATTAGAAAAACAAAATCGATCCTGGGTGGTAACGCAGGCCCATCACACTGGGCTCCTCGGTATGCTGGTGACCAAGTGTATATCTTTCTCTGCGTCTCAGATGACAAGCACACAGAAGGAGAACTGAGGATGGTGTGATGAAATCAAGTTATGCCCACAACAGAGTGAGAGGCTGTTACTGGCAACACAGAACCATCCTAACAAGTTAACCTGCCATACAAACACTATCAGGGGGTGCGCACACAGCAACAGAGCCAGGCAGAAGAGATAGAGTGAGATAGACAGAAAAAGGGGGGCTGGAGAACGTATCAAAGCAGAAAAGGAGAGGGTGTAGAAAGCCAACGATCCAAAGACATCATCTGAGGTAGTGAGAGTACAGAGACGCATGGGTGGAAAGAAGAGGTGAGAAAGACAGGGAAAGAGACAGAGAGAGTAACAGAAAAGCAGCCAAACGCATGGAGTGGATAAGGAAAATCAGAGATGAAACACTGAGGCGGTTTGTTTGGCTTTAATGAAGCCACGTGGGATGAAACTAAGGATGCTGGGAGCGCTCTGGGTTTCAGGAGAGGTGCTGCTGGGTAATTGGGACATGAGTAGAGAGGTGCAGACTTCTCTCAGCGCTATGGGTTTTAGGCTTGTGGGCGATGTGTTGGTTGTGTGTGTGTGTGTGTGTGTGTGTGTGTGTGTGTGTTATCTGATCTGAAATCAGTTTGAGGATTAGGGCTGGCAGCCCTTTCATGGTGTCAGGTATAACGCCCGGGCTCTGTGCGTCTGTTTGTCCCTCATGGGGAACCATAGCTCTCTCTCATTACTTCCTGACTCTGCCCTGAGCCTTGTAACACAGAAGAGCAAAATCAATCAAACGCAGAGTGTCATACTTTTAGGAATACTAAAATAGGGAGGCGTCAGTCACACAGATGGGGTCACATCCACATCAGAGGGACTAAATTATAAACTTAAGAGTATGCATGACATTTTTCTAATATATAAACTGTAGAAACAATAACTGACCTGTATTCATACATTTTTGACAGTCAGGGAGTGTAAATAATTCCCCAAACTAAGTCTGTCTTCATCATTTGATGGTTAGTCATTTTCAGTGTGGCACCACCGACTTTCTTGAAAACTGAATGCAGATCCCAGAGCAGAATACTTTTGACAGCCCAGGGTATAGATTATGTGTGGGTGTATTTCTAAATGTACTTTATGCTTCCTGTAATAAGTGTATGTGCGTCTGTGTTTCTTCACACATCCGTCTTTGTAAGAGAGCCTAAATTGTCGTCATTAAGAGGCTCACACATATGAAATTGCTTTAGGACCCTACAGGGAAATATAGTATTGGATCTCTGGCTCTCTCGCTGGTGTTTCTGGGATGAATTCAGACACAACAATAGGATGTGAATGTCTAAAACAAGAACAAAATAACTTGTTTAACTGAAATCGTTTAAACTCGTGAAAAGGTTCAGGCTATACATATCCCTCTCCCAAGGCTACTGCACACCAAAATTGGGGTCAACTCTGAAGTGTATTCAATTTAACAGATATTTTCAATTCAATTGATCTTGTAGTTAGTAGTATATAAGTAAGACTTTTAACTCAAAGTGTTATTATTATTTGTCAAAATGATGTTACCTTCCATGTCACGGTATTTGATTAACCCTTGTGTTATGTCAACATTTTGTTTACACTCATTACAAAATGTACCAACATTTTTTATGTTCTAGACAATGTTCTGCTTAATAATATCTAGGTATAATGATCATGGGGACAACTTCTATGTTTTGAGTCAAAACATGTTACACACAAATGGGATGTTATGGAATCAGATGGAGCAGGGCTGGTCATGTCTGCACAGAAAACCATGACGATGTTCACAGAGGATAGGTTCCTGGGATAGTTCTCAAAACATGTGCTGTTCATCTCTCACACGACATGGTGGTCTCGTGTCACACTTAACGAAGTGAACTACTCTGGGGGATATATGAAATCGTTCAGGTGACATGGTTGCATGGAACATATCTCTTCCTGTCTTTGTATCCCACAAACAAGCCGCTGATTCATTTTTGGACTTAGTAGTCTGTGGTTATATAAATAAGATGTGGACAGGGTCCTTAGCGAGCCCTATAATTAATATCACTTTGGGAAAGTTATAAATAGTATTTCCTGGGTCCTCCCACACACTACACAACGAACCCTTTCCTGTGAAAAAAGTTCACTTCCAGTAATAACAAAGATAATAATAGCTTGTGTTTGTGAAAGGTGAGGGGTGATTAAACTTTTAGTGTGTGTGATGTTAGACATTACAAAGGGTCTCAGTGGGTGAAATATCTCTAACATGTGACAATTCTTTACCTCATATGACCTGGTAAAAAAGTACTGCAAAAAACACTGACCATGGCAGGCATAAATTGGGTGTGTCTGTGTTTTGAAGTGTAGTGAGTCAGTTTCTACTCTCTATCTGCACTCAGCAGGATATTAAACAAGCATTTTCACCAATTCTCTACCACTGGGTCATTTTGACCCTAACATTATGAATGTAACAATTTTAAGAGGCTCTTAAAACTCAAAATGTATTGCCTTTTGTTTTATATGTTCATGAACAAAATGTTGAGCATATCATCGAGGTTTGCTGATCAAAATGACCAAAATAGTATTTCAGAAAACTCAAAAGGGTCCATTTGAAACTAACATAACTTAACGGTTCAATTCAATCAGTGAAATGTATTCCATATATGTAGTATATAAAACATGAATGGAACTATTCATTATTATTGAGAATCCACTTAATGACAGAGAACCAAAATATTTTTTTGTCTTAATTTAAATGTTTTAAAGTTATGCTACATAACAATGGCAGGCAAGCATTATGTCAAAATGAGCATTACTATGCTGGTGTGTAAAATAAATTTGTATAAAAATAAAGACCAATTTGAAAGCAAACCAGTCAACAGCTGTAAAGCTAGCACATTTCTGCTCTGGGCCGAAGTAGGCAAACATCAGGTAGCTAGCACTCAATGGCTGACTTGTTGTCTTGGCAAGTACGGCATTACAAGCCTGAGTTCTAATCGAGCTGGGAAAGGATGTGCAAGCAATAACCAATGACCCGGTTCATATCTGACCCAGCTGGCATACGAGAATTATATTTCATGAAGGATTAATTTGCCCCTCATTTGGCCCTGATTTCAAAAGCCAGTTGAAATAGCACTCCAGAAGCCTGAATTGGTAAATAAGACAAATCATTTTGTACACAAGTGAATGATTCTAAGTTATGATACACATCTACATTTCAGAACTAAAGGACCCTTTAAGTGTAACATATGTACATTGTGATTTGCTTCTGCTTCCTCACTAGTACACACAGAAGCAGACCAACAGCTGTTCTATCCAGTGCTCACAGTGTAATCAGTTACTAAACCTGCCATTACAGTCAACACCGTGGCACTAGTCCAGCGAAAAGCTAACAATAAAATCCTCAGCAATAATTGTCCTAAAGTAGGACCAAAACATATTACATAAGGTGCCTGAACTCTGAACAGAAGCATCACAGGTCATAATTACTTAAGCCAATACTGAATCGAGAGCATCGCAAAAAATTAAGAGACCACTGCGCCTTTTTCTTTCCTTCCCAAAACAGTAGAAAAGGAAGGTTTTGAGTGAGGAACAGATGGGTTAAAATTAAGAGACCACTGCCAATTGAACGCTTCTGTTCCTCACTCACAACTTTCCTTTTCAACTTCTTTAGAACTCCTTAATTGTTTACGGATCTGTATGCCAACATTCATACACACACTATCACATCAACATTCTCTCTCTGGTTGTGCAGGAGTTTAAGTGGGCAGATTTGTCTCTGACCAGTAACCCAAGAGCTTAAGTGGCCAGATTTGTCTCTGACTAGTAACCCAAGTGACTCCCTTCTCCCAGCTGGAGTCTGAGTCTTACCTGAATCCAGGGCCATCTGTCGTTCTCGGCAGCCGTCCAGGCATTGACCAAACCCTTTTTGTTTAGCCGGGCGAAGTAGGGGTACCATTTCTGCAGTCCGAACAGAGCACGGTGGGTGGACGAGGCTGTTATCTGCTGGTTGGAGATTATGCCCCCCTCCATGCCTAGTGGCCCAGAACATTCTGAGAGGAAACATCAAACAAATGTAATGTATGAATGTAGAGGAAGATATACAGATATATATATAATATAATGCAACCTTTCATTTCACACATATTCTCTATGTTTATAATACAAAGAGGTTACACAAATGTAATTATACTGAATACCACTGTGTACCAAAAGAGCAGCCTTTCTTTGTAATTACAATAATCTCATTGTCTACAGTCCCATCCTCAGCAACACTGCTGCTTTTCATTGTTCCATGTTTTTATGTTCATGTCCATTTCTGTCTTTAGAGATGAAGGCGTAGTCATTGTTTGGGCTCCTCTCCTTTAGATCAGGCAAAGTCTCAGACACAAACACTGTGTACCTTTTTGCTAAACAAAAGTTTGTTTTTGTTGTGGTTTCTTCCAAACGGATTATTTTGCTTGATGTTGTCAAGAAACAGGTCTCCTTGATTTATGCACAGTACATCAAACTCTTCTTATAGCTCTGATTCATCGCCAGACAATCCTCAATTTTTCCATTGTGCCGTAGCACCAGCTCATCTTTTCCCTCAATTATAGGGCATTTCTGGTCAACCTTCACAGCCTCTGGAGGAACAGCGGGTCTCCAAATACACCAAAAAGAGAGCCCCTCCGACTAGCCCCAAAGGAGCTTAGACCATTCTGTCTGGACAACATCATCGTCACAGTCCACTGTAACGGAGTTATATACCCCGCAGAGTTTAAGTGGAAAGGCATGACCTCAATAAGGATCTAATGAAATTTACCCAACGCGTTAGAATCCTTTTCAGAGCACTCAACCATTTTGAGCGATGGATTCTTGTTACCTAAAAACTGTTAAGCGGCATGTCTAGGCAACAATAGCCACATTTTAACAGCCACTGCCAATACCTTCTCAGGCTGAATTTGAAGTGCTTCTTTGTGCTCCCGACGTGACATGGTCCTTGTCAACCGCGTCACTTGAACAAGTCATACAATTGGGTCTCATCCCAGAACTTACAAAAGACTAATTTCAACACGCCAAGGGAGAGGTGAAAACAAATCGCACATCGATTCGTCACATGGGCCATTCTAGTCAGTGATTGTGCGCCAAAGAATTATATATTTTGGCTGCTCTTCCACCAGTAGGCTACTTGGAAATGGGAGCATAAATAACCATTGATTTTAACAAGAACACACAATAGCCCTTTACTGGCAGGTGTTTAGCATCCCTCCTAGATAGGAACATGTATTGTTGCTAGCATCTCTGCAAAAACATCTGGCCTTCTCATAATTCACACTGTTTGTTACATTTCAGCTCACATTGCAGTCATTAAGACTGATGAGGTACAACTTCACCGTGTAATACTAATAACTGTCAGGTTTTATTTCATTCATTAATTAATATGAATTTTATAATCCAGTACTGCTTTTTAAATGAGTCATCTCCAAACTGTAGCTGGCATCAGAAGAAAACCATCATTATGCTCAACATTAAGAATGGTTTGATTAAAAAAAAAATCCCTCTGCAGAAAATCTAAGAAAATAGAAAATAGAAAAGCAAGTATACACTTGAGGAAATTCTAAAAAGTATTTTCAAAATGTTTTATCAGCAATGAATGCAATGCAAATACAGAAATGTTATGGAACTCAGAAAATACACTACACATGTATTGGCATTGGTAATTCAACACACTTACTAGACTCTTTCCACAGTTTGACTGAACATGAGTTCAAACAATTAAATACTTTTTTTCTGAAATGTTTGAATTTCAACAAATTAAATCCAATCAAAAATGTATTTTAGAAGATATCAAGGAATATATCTATAAAAAACGTTATAAGTATAGCAGCAGCTTGGCTATTTTACATGCAGAACTAGTAGCAGGTCAATGTAAAAGGGTACATATTGTTTCGTTTTATGTATATATACTAAGTAGCGTTATCAGGGAATAGACTCTAGTGCCTATGCATATATTCAGTACTGAAGGGATATTTATAAATTAAGAGTCAATTCCTATTTTTAGGGCTTCCTTTGACATCACCTGATGTACAGGTAAAAAGTAGAATACAAATATTAGACATGATATTAACATTATGGTAACTTAATCTACTGGAAATATGTTTTAAATGCTGGTAAAGCCTATTATTACATATTATTACCACAGTTAAAGTAACAAAACTAGCTAAAAAACGCATGGACACAAATTAACTTTCAAGAGGGGCAAAACATTTCTCTTTCAACACCTAGACTATTCCATGTGTACAATCAACATTTACATTTACATTATTTCATCTTGTAACAACATCAAATAAACCATCATAACCATATTATGATGAAATATGAAATCCGACTAAACTACAGATTCAAATGCATGCATTACATTAGCCTGTGAGAAAAATTTGAAAGCTGAGAATGCCTGAAAGCTGTGTGTGTGTGTGTGTGTGTGTGTGTTTGTCTGTGTATTGGGAAGTTGAGGCAAAGAAGAGTGTCTTCAACCCAATGTTTCCTGGTAAGAAAATAATGTATATCACAAGAATGTGCAGGCTATAATTCATTGGTCAAACTGTTTATGTATTTGTTTAATTTACTTGACTCCTTCCCTTTAATTTCCCTGTAAAACGGAATGGATAGGGGAGGGTTTAGACAATGGGGGAAAGTGAATGCAGACTTCTCTGAGAATCCAGACATAGCAGAAAGCTCCACAAACACTCCGTCTGTATTGTTACTGACAGCTGATTCACTGATTTTCTTAGAATTCCACGCCATTTGTGTGACATGAGAATGTTTGGTTTCCTGTTTCCAGCAAATTGCTCATATCCATAATGGTACATTTTGTCAGAGTACTTGGCACACCCCAATTAAACCAGCAGTAAAAACAATGTATGATTCCAAACACTTGTTCACAATTTTTTCAAATAAAAAGAAATTGAGAAAACATTTTAAGGGGGTATAGTCAGTGCTTAGTATAGGCAGTGCTTAATTTTTATATGTAGAGGGGAGAAAAGGTTACACCCAGTGAAATGGGGAGGGTTAGGAAGATGAGTTCGACAGGACGGTAATCCACTTCTTATGTCTTTTACATATGTGTTTTAGTTTGTTTCGTGTTTTCCATTCCTTCCTTCCTATTTCATTATTTTGAGCGCACATTTAGTGCATGTCTGCAATTATGAAAAGGGAAAAGAAATCTGGGTCACAAGAAAACTGGTCAATGTACTCCATCTCAGCCATCTGTCCTTGTGCTTCCCATGAAGGGGACCCCTGTGGGGGATTTGAAGAGGTAAATGGGGCCACAGGACATCTTTCTCAGTACTCTACAGTGTTTATACCTTACTAAACAGTACTTTGGGCTTAATGCATTTAGAGTGTTTTGCTTAGTGGTGCATTAACCGGTTGCTATGACACTAATTTGCCAAGCCATTTTTAAGTCCTCTGACAACAATGTACTTGAGCAACCCCAGCTCATGGCTGAGCTAGACTGCTGAATATAGGGGAAAGCTTCCACACTGGGTAAATACACCGTTCAGTGGCTAGTTAAGGCACTCTACTATGACCAATAAACCAGCTTGTCATCAAGCCAGATTTAAGCATAAAGACGTCATTTCTGACATGCTGTGTACTCTTAGACTATGAGGAGTGCTTTACTGTCAGTACTTCCCATAATTGTACATCATTAAAGATAAGTATTTTTTAAAAGAAAATAGTATTTCTGGCTGAGGATTAATTTTGAATGACCAGAAAAATATAAAATTGTAATTCTTTATATATTTATCCACCATCTGCTTGCCTAAATGTTTCAGTATTAGAAGGCTGTTTATTGGTTTAACAGATTCTTTTTAGATACCACATTAAATCAAATAAGTATTTTATTTCAGTATCAAAGTACATGCATGGTCCTAAAACAGATATATATACATAGTGATGGACCATGTTAATCACCATATTAAACAATGTTTTCATAGGTATGTGTTCCTATCAGTGCTCTTGATTGTTGGGCAAAAACATGTGTTTTTCATGTTTTATAATGATATTCAGAAACGTGTTTTTCATGTTTGATTATGATATTCAGGAACATGTGTTTTTCATGTTTAATAATGATATTCCAAACTAATGTTTTTGTAAAAACTAAAGTTTCAGCTATGTTTGAAATTGTATCTTTTCTTCAGCATGGTCAGCTTCCTTATGGTTTGCTTAATTGAATTTCATTGACACCTTTTTGGTTCTGATATTAAGAGGCACAATGAGCAGAACAGAAGGGAAATGCAAGGCCAAAAATGAAGACTAGTCTTAATAACTCTCTCATGCCAGCAGAACATACATATATGTTTATAATATGTCTGAAAAGTAAATGGAACCAAGCACATTTACTCTGACTAACCAGAAACAACAGTCAAGCCAATTGCCCTGGGCCCGGTTTCCCGTAAGGTAGCACTTAGGGTGATTTAACAACACAGGTAGCCTGATTGAGATGGACTTTGTTACAACGGACCTACGCCTGTTTCCCAAACCACCACGTAGGTTTTTCTTGACGAGAGAGGCCCGGGCACCTGTCCATCAAAAAAGGTACCAGTACAATGCAGGGTTTCAGACTCATGAACAGTTAATTTTAGACACTTTTTTCTTAATTAGCCTATTCCTTGTTTGACATACATTTTTCTTTATCCTAAGTTGACCAATTGCATTCAATTACATTTATATCCAGTCACGCACTTATTATCGAAATAGTGTAAATAAATGTGTTTTATTCATTCTTTTGCCTTGATAGTAACTGATTGTGATGACTCATCGCATGTTGAAGGGGCGCTGTTTCACAAAACCAGAACAATGCCTGTTAAGATGGACTAATGAGTGGTCCGGAGCACTCGTTAATTAACAAGCAAAGTTATGTGCCACTTAAGTAGTGACGCTTTCGGGAAACGCACTGATAAACGAGGGACTTACAATCTTACAATCATCTTAGTGCTTTGGGAAACCGGGTCCAGATAACTTTGTGGCACAGAAATAGTGGGACCTTGTATGAAAGGTGTCGTAATTTTGAAATAATGAAACCAATAGGTACACAAGTACCCTCAAACACTCTTATGGTTATAGTTCAATTTCATATCCACATTAGTTAAGAGCCAAACTAGTAAAAAGCCATTGACTGACTTATAACTTATAGAGGGCACGTGTACACAATGTCTGTCAGCTTTGCATAGATCTATTCGATTGTTTTCCTATGTGTTATCTAAGAATAGCAGCAACATTACACCAAATTTTCTGTGTATGTGTGACCTTCAATAGTATTTTGAATACTAACCTATAGTCTATGAACAGCATTCTCACACAGATATTCCTGTAGTCCAGGTGAGATAGGTCAGTGTGTAGTGCAATTTAGATTGGGTCTGTGGAAAAGTTTCCGTGGTAGCAAAGTGGGCCTAGAGTGTCTGGGATAATGTTGATATGAATTCTGACCAGCCTATCAAAACATGTTATGGCTGCAGAGGTGAGAACTACTGGACAAAAATAACTTAAGAAACGGAGCTGAACTAGGCATAACAACACACCCATCCAGATCGAACAGGGCTGATGTAGAGAGGTAAGAGAGTATTCAACCGGTCCACATCATCTACAAACTAACATGGTCCACACACAGTCAGACAGTCATGAGAGCTCGTCAGAGCCCCTCTCCTCATAGGAGACTGAAAAGATTTAGCACGGCTCATCAGATCCTTAAACGGTTCTACAGCAGCACCATTGAGAGCATTTTGACAGACTGCATCACTGCTCAGAATGTCAAATGCACCTCCCCAGATCGAAAGTATGGTGTGAATGGCCGAGTTCATCACCAGACCCAAGCTCCCTGTCAGATACAGCCTCTGTCAGGCGGTGCCAGAGGAAATACCTAAAAATATTCAATGCTCCAAACCATCCAAGCTATTGTCTATTCTCTACACTACGGCACAATAGGCGTAGCTTACAGTACCAGGGCCTCAAGTTTGTAACCATTAAAACCTCTCACAACCTTTAACCCCAGGCCATTCATGTCAAACACACCGGCACTCACAGAAACAGTTCCTTCCTGAAAGTATTCAGACCTTCCTCACACTTTGCGTTATCGACTTAATTGATTAAAAACATGTTTTTGCCAACAATCTACAAACAATACCCATTATAAAAAAGCTAAAACAAATATATTGTACTTTTTTTGCCAATATAAAAAAAGGAAATATCTAAATCATATAGTAGGCATTCGTTGCCTTTGCCAAGACACAAACTGAGCACAGATGAACTGTGCCTGTAGATCAACAACATACTACACTTCAAAACCAAAATGGTTTCAGCCTGCATCTTTAAGTGTATAACACAAAAGAATGTGGAGAAAGTGAAGGGTTCTGAGAAAGTGAAGGGTTCTGAGAAAGTGAAGTGTTCTGAGAAAGTGAAGGGTTCTGAGAAAGTGAAGGGTTCTGAGAATGTGAAGGGTTCTGAGAATGTGAAGGGTTCTGAGAAAGTGAAGGGTTCTGAGAATGTGAAGGGTTCTGAATACATTCCAATGGCACTGCAAACAACATTAACAAGTCTACCAACTTCACACGCACCTTGAAACATTCCAGAACGTTCAATGATTCCTGCTCACCGTTAGGTAGGCCTACAGTAGTAGGATTTTACTTTTAATCAATACATTATCATTTAAGTTGATTAGGTGCAGAGGTATTATATCATTTAAATTAGAATAATGTTAGTTATCAAAAATCTAAGTTCCTAAATCGTTTGAAGTAATTACATTTCTATGCTCACGTATCCAATTCAGGGGCATGATGGTCAAGATAGTGTGAGTGCAGTGTCAGTGCAATTTGATAGAACTTTCTAAAATAACGATTATCCACGTAAAAAAAACTAATGTTCCGTCACACTTAAAACACAAAATTAAATGTCCGCTGCAGGTTTTAAAGTGAACCTTTTCTAACATCTCCAAAGGCAGCTCATTGGCTTTTAAGCTAACAAGTTGTCTATTTATGAACGTACATTTGTTTATATTAATCTTTAATCCCCCCGTAACAGTTAGTGTATGAGTGAACTGCATCAACTTTGTCCGCCCATATTGCAAGCCCATCCAGGTTAACTATGGGAATTCTAAAAGATCAGTACATTGACAGATAAGTTACTACCGAGAGAGAGATGATTGGGTCTCCATAAGGCTTTAAGGTGTTCTCTAATCTGGTACATCAGCTTAATCCGTGCTCTTATCAGCTTCACCTTGTCATCGCTACAAAATAAACCTATGGATGAAAACTATGTTTATCATTTGGAAATCATTTGAGGAGAAAAAGCACAGCATAAACTCTTCCTCAAATATTGAAATGCTTTAAGGGGAGGGAACATGTCTTTTGGAATATTAGTATGTATATTAGTGATGGCTAAGCACAGCCAATGCTCAGCCAAGGAAATGTGTTGACATACAGTATAATCAATATTCTATTTGCAGGTTGGCAATCTCTGGCCAATCCCCTGTATTCGGAGGTTTGAATACTAATGTTTACCAAAGGATGCCTCTCGGCGAGTTATCCTAGAAACCATCTCAGTCTTGTTATGCAAGAGTAGAAGTTGAACATAGCTTTTTTTCATCCTTTCATCCCTCAATCAAAAGAGGGTTGGGTGGGATCAAAGGAAAGCACATCACAGGATAAACTTATGACACCTACATTCATGAAGAGTTTTCACAAAGATTATTTTCTTGAGCTGTATTTGTGTTCACAAAGAGTTCAATAATGTCAAAACATTTTTCATTTTTTCTCTCTGTCATTCTGTTATTTAATCTTTACTACAAAGAATTTCTCTGAGGCCTATTTCATGTTTTTCCCCCATGACATTTCCAACTAAAATGTTCCCTTATTTAATGAGTCAATACAGTGCCATGGTATTATAATAGTCCTTTAGTACAGTACATAGGTGATATGGTTAAAATGCAGGTTAATCACAAGATCTGAAAAGTATACTTTGATGCAGCCACATAAGCACATATGGGCTTGTATAGCTATGTCCCTGCCCTGTTGGATTCCAGGCCCTCTAAATCAGATCGGTTGCTTAAGCTTATTGACTCTTCAGCTCCTCAGTAATGATGGGAAGTTGAACTATTTTTACTGACTCAGATCTTTTGAGTCGCTCATTTAAAAGAACAAATCTTTCAAGGAATCGTATTCAATTGAAACGATAATGCATCGGGCACTACCGGCGCACAACACACGGAATCCTCAAAAGAGTCGTGATTCTACAAGCCTCTCGACTCACGTCTCAGCCAGCACAAGCAGCTTATTGCTGCCGTTTAATTGCTATGAATAAAAATAGTGCTTCTTGAAACATTTCAAACGAGATCTAGCTGCTGCCGCAGCCAGATTAGATCGTGAACAGATTTAGTCTAACTACTGCAATAGCGATAACCACATCATTTGCCAACTGTAGCAGCCACACAAACGACTAATTTTCAAGTTTATTGAGCAGATGCTCTGTTTTGCCTGGGTGTATGATTAGATTTTTCTGCAAAGCTGTGTCTATCGACGTTAAATAATCAATAAATTGCATTCATTTTCACACCATGAATCCAATCATCAGTTCCAAACACATATTTTTCTAATGTTGCCTGCAGCTTGATTAACATTTCCCTGCGCACTTGTAACAAACAGTTGTTGGTCGAAGCAGTGTGTCGGAGGACCGTGTCTGAACTATGTCTGTGCAGCTGCTGTCGAGCTGATTGCTGCCAGACATTCAATACATAAACTGTGAACTTTGTTGCATGTTAGCCTTGAGATACCCCCTCCAAAAACACTGCAGTGTAAATATATTATACCATACACAACGTGTGTTGTGGTCCCGTACGAGGTCCAGATACAGAAGACAAAGGATACCTCTGGCCCTGTTGGAAATATTAGGTTAGCAAATAATTCTTCCAGAGTAGCGAGTGAGGGATCGCAGAGCAGATACAGAGCAGAAAAAGAAGTGGTGAGTCAATCAACCCTTACCACCAAAAATATCAGCCTAGCCTGTCCAGCCAAAACAAACTTGGCTAATAAAGGGCTGGTGAGTGGTTCACGAACGAACAGGACCTATGACTAACCAGAGCCACCCACAGTGGAAGGAGTGTGAAACGTGAAAATGAAAAAGGAGAGGGGACGACACCCTTACGTCTTGGCTCATCCGGTCAGCCAAAACCTTCGCAAACCTCCAGGGAACTTAACAGACTAAGCCAAAAACTGAGAGACCAGACCTGGGGAGTGCACGTCTGACTCCTAAACTGGTGAAACAGAATCTCACAAGCGGGAAGAAACAAAGGGAGAGCACCTTGTTAGTTCACCTGAGCCACTGCGAACTGAGACGTGTTTCATCACCCATTTGGGAAGGTCCATATACATTTTTGGGCTACTAGGGCAAATTTACTAAAAAGTGTATTTTATTAACCAGCCACCAAATAAGAAACCTATATCTGCATTTTGCTGTTGGCCACAGTCTTTCATTTACCCAGAGGGCTGTTCAGCATAACATCAGTCAGCAACATGATTGGGTATAAAAAGATGATCCCATGCCGCGTTTCCACCGGTACCCCGACACAAGAGTCACAGCAGGGATGTATGCTAATGTTGTCTCCAGACTTCCCTCTTTCCACTATACATTTGGTACCAAGGATAGTAGGGGCACAGGAGCGGCTTTTATTTTTTATAACCTGAAAAGCATTGACAGTTCACCCCTCCCTCCCCATTTGAGGCCGTCCTTAAATCCTTGGTACCAAATGCATCGACGAAACAGGAATGTCAACATTAGCATCGATCACTGGTCCAGCCCTGGTACCGGGGTCAAGCACCAGTGGAAATGCAGCAGTGAGTTTAATGACTGGACCGTCCAGGTCAATGGGCTGGTCAAGGTGCTGCACATGCATGTGGTGAGTCTATCAACCATCTATGACTGCTCTATACGTCACAAATGAGAATTGTAAAGGGCATCTACATGTTACTCAAATAGAAATTGAAAAGTGTATCTAGATTGCGTTCAAATGAACGTGTGAACATACATTGAAATGTCATCCAAATACCTGTTGTTATTGTGAATAGGCCCTTTGAAAACTACGCCATATTGTCTTAACAAAAGAAGATATCGAAATAGCAGAAACGCACTCTGGTGTTTACTCTAGTTTATGTTACTGTGTCTGTGAAAATGTCACATCACACAGGTATCAAGATACAAAGGGCAGCCATTCATTAAGTGCATGTTTTCGCAAATCAGGACACTCCTTGTCCTCATCACACCAGAACTATGACAGCGTTTTTTATCTTTAGGCCACAACAAAAAATGTCCTGCACACTGGTCAGACTGTTTTTGCTACTAATGTCAATGAAAGGATTACGCATCCCGTCTAGTTTCTGAGACTTGTTTTGTAATCTATAAGTGTGCGTTGAATTAACCGTTCAGTCTGGATACATGAGAGCTTATTATTTGCACCAGAGAAGCTTGATCATGATCATGTAAAAAGGTTGGTAACAAGTTGATGGAAACAAGTTACTGTACATTCCCATGCTCTTGCAGAGTTTTAAAGTTTTCATGAATTCATTCATACTATCATACATCTGTAGAATGACATGATCTTCTGTACTGAAGTTAAGATACCCTGTTTTGCTGCGTTAAAACAAACCCTGTCCACCTGTGCTTCGTTGTTTCTACAGTCACCCCCAATGCCATGGGGGTCTAAACCAGCCTGGACAACCCATGTGGAATACCTGCTCAATGGCAGTTTTTGGAACTGTTCATCTGCTGTATTGACCTCATGGCCCTGACAGAAACATGGATTTCCCAAGAAAATACAGTTAATTCAGCTAATCTCTCTTCAACAGACAATGTGTTTTTCAATAGTCCAAGAGCATCTGGTCGCCGTATTGACGGCACAAGGCCGCTTGTTTCTTCAACTTGGAAATTGTCTCTGTTCCCTTTTGCTCACCTTACTAAGTCCTTTTCAGAATTCTGTGTTGTCAATGTGACCTTTCTACTCACCATTGTTCTTTCACCCATCGTCTTGGTGACTTCCTCAATGAGCCGGACATGCTGATTCGTTCATTCTCAGACGATGACAAACCAGTCATATTACGGGGTGACTTCAACCTTCCATTATCTGCATTTTAGTCATTTCTTTCCAATTGTATCTTTTGCCGTCCCCACTTAACAACACCTACTCAAAAAGCAGGCAATGCCCCGGATCAGATCATGATGCCGTCCGTCAAATATTCTCAGCACCACCCACCCCTCCAGCCGTCTGACCACTCTGTCTCGTTCCATCCATCTCTCTCCTCAACCCTCACACTGTAAGCCCCTCAATGTCTTACGCCTCGGCAACACTTGTTCACTCTCCCCAACTGCTCTCTCATTCTCAATCCGGTCGTCTCTCCAATCTCCATCTTCTCTCTCCTTTCTCCAGAGTCTGCCTCTTCCACCCAATTCTGAAAGGCATGCAAGTCATAAGACTCTTACTGTCCCTTCTCTTCTTGGCCGGCATGGCCATTCCATCTAGCTCCATGGCTAGATGACTAACTGCAAGCTTACAGACGCGGGCTATGGGCAGCTGAGTGAAAATGAAGGAAAATATAACTTCAGAATGATCTAGCATTCTTCCAATACCTTCTTTCCCACCCTATCTGCTGCTAAAGCTACTTTTCACCACCTGAAATTCCAGGCATCTTCTTCTAACCCCAGGAATTTATTTTCACCCTCTCCTCAGTTCTTAACCCCCCTCCATTTCCACTCCCATTTCCCTCGTGGTAGGGCTCCTGGCAAGTGTAACCAAACCTTTCTAACTCATTCAGAATGCAGCAGCCCACCCGCCTGATGTTCAAATCCAATTCAAGGCTATGGTTCTCCCAGACTAAGCAACAAGAGGAGCTTCTCTTGCCGACCTTCAGGCAATGCTCACACCTTACATCCTGACATTTAGTCACCTCTAGGCTCTTGGCCGTCCTGGCCCTTCTGGGCCATTACTGATCTGTGCAGTCAAAACTTTTCTCTGCCCTGACACCGCAATGGTGGAACCAGTTCCCTTGTAGGCTAGGATAGGAGAGTCTCTTTTGTGAACTTTTTCATGTTAATTATTTTATGGTCTTCTTTCCAGCTCTGACCTTTGCCGATAAGCAACTGATTGATTAGAATGCACTTACTACTAAACTGCGTGGTTGATTCAACTATCTGTTGTAAAATGTATGCACTTGGTGTAAGACATTCTGGTAAATAACAGGCTAATATAAAAATGTTAACAGTTGTATGTTTACCATGCATTTTGTAGATGCCATGCCACTTAACGAGAGCAGTAATGGTCATTATGAACACAAGTCCTTTAGTTCCTATGTATGCCAGCTGTACTCACACCTGCTTTGCTCCTGACACCAATGATCTATGCAGCATCTGGACGTGCTGGATATTATAATCTTATGGACTTACATAAAAAAATTGAAACAAGTACAATGTCTTGCTAATATATTCTGGAGACAATGGAAGGCAACACTACCTGAAGAGACTACAACCCAGAAAGCAAGTGGCAGTTGGAAAAACCTAACTGTCAAGTTGGAAATGTAGTCTCGCTAAAAGACATCCACGTTGAGGGGCTAACTATATTCATTGTCAAAACCTTTCTGTGTCGAAATAAAGACTGCAAAGTAGATGCTAAAGTCATCAGAGAGGGCATTCACAAGGTATATTACCAACCTGTCTCAGAAGTTATACTAATCCTCAAACAACAAACATAGTGGGATGAAACATTATTCCAGACTGGGAGTGTGCTGCCCACTGACTGGCCTACTATAATGCCTGTAATCAACATGCTATTGTTTAATTGCCTATGAGCATGGGAACATCGGACATTTCCACTGGACATAAACCTTTATATTTGCAGTTCTTTGAGTTAAGATGCCTAAAAGTTACACACTGTTCACTGTCTGTGAAGTTATTCGGGCACAAACTAACAAGGCCAGAATACCTGCATGCATGCACACACAAACACACGCACACACGCACAAGTCTGTACAGCTAACCTCATGGGGACCAGAAAATAGAAATGACATGCTCCTTTGCCCTAATATTAACCCTACACCTAACCTTAATCTAACCCTAAACTTAACCTCAATAAAGTAACATTTATGCCTAAACATTACCTAGGTGTTATGCCTAACCGTTACCCTAAACTTAACCAACAATACCTGGCCCTTAAATAAACCCCAATTCTAGCTCTAAAATGAATAGTAAGTTTGACACTAAACCTAAACCCTGAGCCAGAAATCGACTTTTGCCTCATGGGGACCATTTGTTGGTCAAATATTTTATAGTTTTACTATACTCAATGGGACATTTGGTCCCCATGAGTATGGTTACACCCAAAACACACACACACACACACACACACACACACACACACACACACACACACACACACACACACACACACACACACACACACACACACACACACACACTATATATCAAGAACAGTACATTTGTTTAAAAGGGGTGTAAAAAACACTCGTCAGGGAATCTCTGGGAGCATCATGCACAATGAACCATGTCCTTGTTATTCACCACCTTATCCAGAAAACACGTTGTAATTCTTTACACTCGGGAATCACCGCCATACATATACCGCAGTATTACAGAGATCCGTAACGACTTCGTCTACAATGTGGAAACCTAATAACAATTTTGTACAAGATCTCTGCCAACCCCGGCAAGAAACCCTGTAACAACGTTACGGCAACTCTGTGGCAACGTTCACCTTGTGTCTCTGACGGGGCACCTTTAATGAGCTGTCTGGCAGCCATGCTTGTGTGTCAGAGCAGAGCAGCTGTAGCAGGCGGCCCTGGGCCTCGGCCTGGTGCCCCCTGTGCATACATCAGGCCCTCCGACAACACATATCACTAATGCCACCGTCACCACTATGTGACAGCTGAATCCATCTCCCACAAGGCCTACCTACAGCCTCAACAAATTAGAGCCACACTGAAATGAATGCCACCACGCCAATACTAATGAAAGGGAAGACTGGAGGAATGGAGGGAGAGAATAAGAAATGCATTCCAAGTGGATGTGGTGTACATCACACACGCACACAGTTATGTTATATTAATTCACTGCAAATGCCCAACGGCTTAATGCAGGCACCCACAAACTCACACAAACACTGACACACACAAACGTCTAGCCAGAGGGCATTTACCAGAGTGAATGAGTACCAAAAGAACTCCAAAATCCCCCGGACAGTCCATTAACCCACACAGTGTTCCTTGAGGTAAACCATCCCTGTATTGGCCCTGTTGACAGGAACAGTCAAGACATCCCCCCGCAAAAATGTTACAGGCTCTTGCAGTTGCTTGGTGACATACTGTAGCTATTAGCCCAAAGAGACAATAACAGTTGGTTGCAAACTGAAAGAGGCCACTGCATAAATGACCTAATGAATGATGAACTTTCAGCAAGGTTTACAAAAAACTATTTGAAAATTAGTCAGTAACAGATCATATCATTATGAGCATTATGCAAACATATGGGGAAAGGTTTTTGATGTCCGTAATATATGTACATTGAATTGTTTACACATTGCAACCAAGGCACTTTGAAGTGACATTTCCCTCCATTAGAAAAAAACTGTGCTATCTGGCAAGAGCAGACTTTTGTCAAAATATATATATATTCTTAACAGCACTGGCTGTGGTGAGGCACAGAGGCACACTGGGAAATAGCTCAAGGCTTTCAACTGGTGCCGGATTCAAAAAAACATGTTCTGCTGGCTATTGAATAAGTTCATAATTATTAATAATCCAGAAACACAGAACTCTGGCATTATAGAAGAACATGCCGGAAACAACAACGGCTGTGCCGCTGTAATTTCGTAACTGTAAATTATTGTCAATGAGAGACCTATGAGCTCTTTGGAAGATTCTGCATTACAAGACAAGTGCGTTCCATGATGTAATAGAGTTTCATTCAAAGAAGACATTCAGCTTTGAGTTTTATATCGAGACTGTGAATTATACCATTTGTAAAAAAACATGAGTGAGCAGGCAAAACACATATCTTTTATTTCTTATGGGATTCACATTCAGCTGTAGGTCATAACAGAATGGTACAATCAAACATGGCAACAACTGACTCCTGACTCCAGTTTAAAAGTCTGCATACCCTTACTTCTTAATACTGTGTATTGCCCCCTTCAGCATCAATGACAGTGTGCAGTCTTTTGTAATACTTGTCTATGAGGCCCCACTTTTTGCATGTAGTATCGCTGCCCATTCGTCTTGGCAAAAAGCCTCCAAGTCATGCAAAGTCATTAATCGTCTGGCATGAACTGCACATTTGAGATCTCCTCAGAGTGGCTTGAGGATATTAGGGTCAGGTGACTGTAATGGCCACTTCAGAACCTTCAAATCTTTCTGCTGTAACCACTGGAGGGTCAATTTTGCTTTGTCCTTAAGGTCATTGTGGTGCTGGAAAGTCCAAGTGGGTCCCATGTGCAGCTTTCGTGCAGAAGAATGCAAACTGTCAGCCAGTATTTTAAATAATCTTGTCATAACTATTCGCAAGTTTCCCCACGCCTTTATAGGTTCATGCTTCACAGTGGGGATGGTATTTTGTTCACTATATGCCTTGTTGACCCCTCTCCAAACATAACAAATGGTTGTGACCATAAAGCTCTATCTTGGTCTCGTCACTCCAAATTACATTGTGCCGTGAGGTGTGTCAAGGTGTTGTTGGACAAATTGCAACCGAGCTGTTTTGTGGCATTGGTGCAGTAAAGGCTTCTTTCTGGAAACTCGACCATGCAGCAATTTGTTTGTTCAAGTATCATCATATTGTGCTCCTTGAGCAGCCTATATTTCTCCTGACGTTACGTTGGGTTTTTCTTCTGGCAGATTTGACGAATATCTTCCTTGGTCTACCTGACCTTGGCTTGGTATCAAGAGATCTACGAATTTTCCACTTCTTAAAAAGTGATGGAACAGTACTGACTGGCATTTGCGAGGCTTTGGATATCTTTTGGTCCTTTCCCATCTTTATAAAGTTCCATTACCATGTTACGCAGGACTTTGGACAGTTCTCTTCTGCTCCCCATGGCTCAATATCTAGCCTGTTCAGTGCATCCACGTGAGAGATAACAAACTCCTTCATAATTTTTACACATACACTATTTGCATCTTAAAATGACACTGGTTGGGGACATCCAACTTTAATTGCCATTTTCACCTTTGTGTCTCACCTTGTGTGTCTGTAAGAAGGCCAAACATTCAAGGGTATGTCTATTTGTAATGAGGGCCATTTGGGCAATTTCTGTTATTATTATGATTTAAAAGGAGCCAAACAACTGTGTGATAATAAATGGTTTCATAGGACCACTGTCCTTAAATAAATTGCATGATGAGTCATATTTACAAAATCCATGCCAACATTTCACCATTTCTGCAATGGTATGCAAACTTATGAGCACAATTGTAATAGACCTACAGTGGATTTTAAATGTCTACACACTCTTATTGAAAATGCAGCTTCTGTTTATAGAAAAGATGATGCTTGTAATCTAGACAAATCATGGCAGAGTGTTTTTTACATTTAATAACATTTTGAAACCAACAATATTCAAGTGAAAAACAAATGGATAATTTCTCTGAAAATCTGATCAGTAGGTTATAACCATGTTCAGATTTAACCAAACACATTACAGATCATGTACAAAGGTAATGTGCAGCCACCTGTCATCAGTGTTAGTGATTTTGAGTTGCCCTAATTAAAGCTTCCTGTAGGAATTCCTTGACTCGTTAACATTAATTTTGAACACTTTTTTTAATCAGTATTTCTTGTATTATGTATGATTTTCATATATATATATATATATATATGTATATATATATATATATATATATATATATAAACAGTCTTAACAAATTCCACAGCATGTAGAGTTAAAGTTGATGTGCTAATTTTAAGATTTTAAAAGTGAAGAGAACACTTCTTCACATACATACATACATACATACATATATACTGTGTTTGATATATATATATATATATATAAGGGGGGGCCCCTGGGTACGGCAGACTCAACACGACGTGCCTCCACAACACATTTGCAGCTCCAACTTCTCTTCACTGCATTTTTCCTTTATATACAGTATATATATATATATATATATATATATATATATATATATATATATATATATATATATATATATATATATATATATATATATATATATAAATACATCTTGCCTACTGTAGTTACTAAGAAGGAACCGTGGTGATTGTATGAATATGCTCATCCAATAAGTGACTATGCTGCAGAAAATGTAGGCTACCTGTCACAGAAAAGAACTTAACCGCTAATGAGAAGATACTTGCATTGCGAACAGCACTCTGCTCTGAGATACGCTGTCTGTCCCCACCCTAAGCATTGAGGTTTGATCGAGCAGATAGCAGGGTATAAAGAGAAGACAGATTCAGACATAATGTAGCATGCAATTTAACAGTTCCATTTCATGTAATGCTGTTAAATAATGTACCATTTCTTCAGTTTCTTATCCCAGGAAGCAAGGGTGGGTTTGAATGGAAAAGCTTGATAAATCCAGTCAAGGCTAAAAAACACAAACACCAGCCAGTTGCAAGAGCAGAGTTTTAGCATGACTCAATGCTGTCACCTGTTTAAACACCACATATATGAATCTATAGGGAAATTAAAATCAAGCATGATGGTGTGCACACATTCTGACCAAAAATGTATACTAACATTTTTGCCATATTTAAGAATTAAAGACAGATTCTGTTTTCACAGTTTGATCTGTTTTCAGGTAATGATACATTTACAACTAATTTAACTGAACCAGTGGATGGTCTTAGAATTGAATGTTAGTTTTAGGAAGGTTTTTCTTTGTATTTTGAGCTCATTGTAATTTGGGATTCATTGTCCTAGCTTCACTGGGATGTCACTTCCACTATTCCCAGTGAAGAGGTTCATAGATTAGGCCAGTGTTTTTCAACCCTGCTCCTGTAGGCACACCACCCGGCATGGTTTAGATCTGCCCTCCCTTGCCTGATTTAGCTCATCAATGACGTGATAATGAGCTGATCATTTGAATCAGGTGTGACAGAGCAGGGAGAGATCTAAAACATGCAGGGCAGTGTGCCTCCAGGACCAGGGTTGAAAAACACTGGATTAGACCAAGCAAGAGCAGCCTTTCAGTAGGGCTGGGACCTTTCAGTAGGGGTGGAACCTTTCAGTGGGGTGGAACCTTTCAGTGGGGTGGAACCTTTCAGTGGGGGTGGAACCTTTCAGTGGGGGTGGAACCTTCCAGTGGGGATGGGACCGCTAATAGACCAGAGTTGGTGAAGCGAGTCCAATTAACATGTCTTGGACCTTGTTTTGGGCAACCTACAGGTCTAGTTTGTAGCTTAAGTATATTATACATTTGCAATCCAATGAATCTGGCGTTTATTAGTTTTCAGTTTAAAATCAGGTAATATATGGCAAACCTTTAAGCTGCTTTATTTTTCAAATAAATGTTCTATGTATATATTAGAAATGAATCTGTTCTAAAAAAACGAATTGCTGTTACAAGTCATTTTTAGTAAATATCTTTAATCTGAAGAAAATCAGCCAGCCTGTTTACAATTGACCTCAAAATAAGAGAAGCAACTAAGCGAGCAAGTTTATTTATACAGCCCAGTTCATACATAGAAGCAATTCTATGTGCAGGTAAATGCACGCATCTTCTTCTGCAGTTGTTGACCTTTCGGGGTAACGTTTCAGTTAGTGGTCCGTCCACACATACTGTACATGTTGGTTGTGACATCATGACATGTTTTGTATCGCAGAACATATATTCCTTCTAGCCTCACACTGGGAAATAAATGGTTATGTTGAACAATTTCAGTAAAAGATCTTATTTCGTTGGGTTGAGACTTGACATTTTTCTGGACAGGATATAAATAGGCCTAAATGTTTGGATTTACAGTGTCGACAACAAATGTAATAGTAAAAGACTGCATCTGAACGTGAGTGCAGGCGGATTCTCCAGCAACAGATGCGAATCAGTGCCAAAATGAAGAGTTTTACAAGATTCAGTTCACCTCCCATCGGACTATTCAGAACTAGCACATCGCTATAAATGTAAGAAACTCTGTCCCTACACAGTGACTTTCTAGTGAACTGTTGGTGTTTACTGGTTTTACTAGATACACTGCCATCAAAAATCCCTGCAAAGTGGGTAAAATAATGTGGGGCCATTTGGTTTGGACTCCATGTTAGTTTGGGGGGAAATTGTACAATTGAAATTGGGTTAGTTAATTAATGTTAAATCAGAGATTGTAGCATTTTGAATGGGAACAGATTTTGTGTCTGTGAGTGATCAAGGTCTTTAAATTATTGTTGGGATATGTTAAGGTCACAGGTCCCCACAAGAATAGAAAGAAAAGTAGTGTGTGAGTGTGTGTGTGTGTGTGTGTGTGTGTGCATGCGTCTGTGCTGACCAGCCACTCATGTAACGCATGAAGAGCCTCAGTTATCGACGCAAATTGAAGTACTAATATTCCTGAGTCTGGGCTATTAAATGGCAGGCCCACAAAAGTCAAGGGTGAAGCAGCTAGCGAGATTCTGCTCTATGTCAGTTGCCATGTGCAGCCTCACAGTGTGGAGATGAAAGAGGTGTCCCCAGGTGTCCTCACATGCAGAGAATGTATGAATATTTTAAGTAATTTCTTAATGGCACATTTCTGGGCTCAAACCAATGATTCTTATGAAACTCTTGCAACATGCATGTGCCATTGATTGTCTGTAGTCACGGAGGAGCTTTTTTTCCCAAAGTTATTCTCATCTTGAGCAACCTGAATCCTCACAACAATCTGCGGTACACAGATAAAGACCCTTGCGGGTTTAGATACAGAAAGATGAAAAGAGAGATAAAGAGAGATAGAGATGGAATGATCTCATTCCCTAAAGCCGTCCCATAGTGAAAGATTGTCTTGTTTATCAACTCGAGCTACCAGCGTCACCAGGTGTACACAGATGAGCCAGCCAACACTGATCATGAAATAGAGGGGAAAAAGGAACAATGTAAGAAAACAAGAAGAAGAGAACACAGCGCTTACTGTATTGGCAGTTCCTTCCCATGTACTCTCCAGGGCATTCACAAGAGTAGTTGGCAACCAGGTCTGTGCAGATCCCCCCATTTTTACAAGGGTCTCTCTCGCATTCATTAACATCTGCAGGAGCCAAGAAAACAGAAAAGAGGCACATTAATTTATTTGAAGCAGAAAGGTTTGGCAATTAGCAGGACATCACTCTCATTAGGTTGCATCGGTGGGAACCTTTTATTTAATTTGCACCATTTGTTACTTGACTCTGCCTGGCCCAAAATGCATCCGCTGAGAAAGAGGGTCTGGTTACCTGAGACTTTTAGATCAAATACCTTACTCAGATTGACTAGTGATGCTACACACCAACTTAGGTTCGAAACTTTCAACATACACACTCAATAAGACCGGTAACTGCACCTGTAACCTGATGAAAATACATTTGTTTGGTTTTTCCTACTGTTTTTAAGTAATGTATCAATCAGCAGTACATCTGGAACTAGCTGGTCTCCTGTCATTTAAATTTACAGATCGCAGAATTCCTGTGAGACATATTCTGTCGAGGCAGATCAAAATCAACCTAGTACGTTTTACTGGAAATCAAAATGTATTATTCACTTTGTTATCTGTTACTGACACTAGTCAGTATCTGAGGCCAAGTCCTACTGAGAAAAGCCTGCTGTGAATTGTATGGAATTGATTTCATGAATAAATACACTTTATGACATACTGTCAGTCTTGAGCGCATGAGAAAAAGGTTGGCTATGATTCTGAGAAGGACCTTATCTTTTCATGAAGTACAGTTTAAATCATTTCTATAAGGAAAAGGCTCATTCCCCCTCTAGTAATGTATACTAAGAAACGTAATCACACTCTAAAACATGACCCTACTTTTTCTGTGACTAATAAATGCTGACTTCATAGAAAAAAACTGCAATCTTGAATGTGATAAAGTATAAGCCTGCTAAAATACTTCATCATTCTGAGATGCTATCATCAACATAGATTGGGGCGGAGCAACTTCAAAGGCAGTACATTTCACAAACAATACAGTACATATACTTATTTTAGCAAAAGTTTTATGCTTTTTTAGCCATCAAGTTAATTGAAAATATAAAGGTGTTAATGCTAATCTCAAGCATTTTTACACCTTTTGCCATTCAGTGAAAACCATTTTTTTATTTGATACCTGAGTGAGGGTGACTAAAAATGTGTGACTTGCCTAGAAGCTACTCTCATGTGCTAATGGAAAACAAATGTCTACTTTTTTAACTTCCACTAATGCCCTTTTAATTAGCCTTTTCTATCAGTTGGCCACACAAACGGGGTTCCAGTTGTCCATCCTGATCTAAGCGTAGTATTAAACTATTTCATAATGATTCACTACCTCACATCAGATTTTGCTAAGCCTATGGTGTACAACCTAACGGTCAGGTAATGTCACTCTGCATAAGAGCATCTGCTTATTGACTACATGTGTTGTACCTATTATTATGTGAAGTAGCAATATACAAACGGTGCCATTTTGATATTTTCTGTTATTTTGATGAATCACATCAGATGATTTTTTTTTGTTTTGCTGAGCTGAGTTTTGCTAAACAGTAGCACAAATCAAGGTGATCAAAAGGACACCTCTATGTTTGATCCTATTTGACAGAATGCATGCGCTCTATTAAAAAAAGTTTTTTTCACAGTTTTATACTGACTCCCCTCATGATCACACATGAGACATTGTTTTTGACTGTAATGTGAATTACATACTGGCATGCGGACATACTAATGCATACTGCTGATCACCTGATGTCAAAGGTAGACCCTCGGAAAGCATAATCCTATCCATTTGAAAACAATAACAAGAAACTCTATAACGGGGCTGAGAGGAATAGAGCACATACACTGTTTATCTCCATTTCCTCTTGTTGAAGGGTTTAGATGTGCTCACTAATGTTGCCAAAGGACAATCACAGGTAATTAGCCATCCTTGCAAAGGGCAGCATGATTGAAATGAGACCCTGTCCCCCACTGACTAAGACATTATTAGCACAGAAATGAACAAACAAGCAATTGTTGGAGGGACGCCATCTTGATAGCGGGAGGCTGACACGCAATCAAGGGGATATGTTTGAATTAATTTAACCTAAAGGGGCTGAATAATCTCAACAAGAACTATTAACCTGACAAACATGGACATGTCTGCATTACTGATGGCAAGGGCCAATCAGTATCAATACTGAGTTTTCAAAATACCTTGTAAACACAATATACTCCATTAGTTACATAGAATTGTACGCAACAACTGTATGAACAATCAAATTGGGACGTACTCACAGCAAAGTGTGTCTAATGCACTTTACAAACACATTTGACATGCCTTTCAGAGCTGAACACGGAGCAGGGCTAGTGGGTCGATTCACGGAAACGAGGAAACTGAAATTTCAAGCATGCGAATTCAGTGATGAACAAAAAGCAGTTAATCGGTGGAAAAAAATTGGGATTCTAACATTATATAACACTTAGTGCAACAATATAAGAAGTGACCTGCTTCCAGCTTCAACGTGACTAGGAGTGGAGGATGGCAGCTCTGAAAGGAATAGTGAGTTTCAAGTCAGTGAATACATGCTTTACTGTCATTCGGTAAATTCAGATTAAAAACATGATCTCCCACCATTTGATATCCCGTCAGTTGATCAAGGCCATTTAAAGCTAATCCTGTAGAATCCAACTACGTCACAGATTCTTATTAAATGCTTCCGCTCATCCTGCTTTTTTCCTGAGCTTGTATTGGTGAACCCGTTTCCTAGTACTAGCTTGAAAACACAACCTGCCTGTGTCCAGATTTGTTTGCAGATCATTTGTATTCTCTTGTATGTCTTTTTCAGGTCATCCAAGCATCTTGACTACATTTCATCTACAGCCACATGGCTAAATGTGATGTATAGGTTAATTCAATATAATCCATATTATTTCTATTAGCGGTACACAGTGTGTCTTTAATACATCTCTGTATCCATAATAATAATCTCTGGGTCAGAGGTTTCCAACTCTGGTCCTTGAGTATCCCCAAGCACATGTGTTATTTTTGCCCCAGACAAGCAAACCCAATTCAACTCAATGAGAGCCTGTTAATTAGTTGCCAAGATGAACCAGCTGTGCCTGGCTTGCAGAGTGAACATGTGTACTGCTGGGGGTACTGGAGGACCAGGCTTGGAAACATCGGCTATTGGTCGTTTCATGTGATGTGTGTCTCATCTAGTGGTGGACGAGACAAACACACAAACTCTCAGAAACACAAGTGCATTGTGCTTCTCCATGTCCAGTAGTGTTTTGGCATTCAGATCCATAAAGTCACTCTCTGACCACTTCAATCATGGGCAAACATATGAAAAGTGTTCTTCAGATCGAATTGGTATAGACATTTAATTGAAATCATATGGAATGAACCCTCTCTCTTTGTCCAGTTCATGACCACCACACTGTAAAGCTGAGCCATTCATACTCTCAGCAGAAGCCCATAACACAGAGAGACAAACACAGCCAGGGCCAGGATTTGATGCTTTGTAAGAGGCCAGCCACCCCTAGCAGCCCAGCCACGGAGAAGTGAGACTTTAAAGCGCTGTGTCGCCGGTAAATCAGGTGAGAGGGAGCGGATTACTTGGGGGAATGCAGTTAATCCGCCCAGCGAGACAGTATGCTATTCCACATTGGTAAATAAACACACCTCTGTTCCATCTCGCTTCACCACAGGCAACATCCACAGGCGTAAGGTTAAAGAGGTATGGACCGAGACAAGTCCAAGGCAGCCTTTTTGCATTTCTTTCTGTCATTAACATATAATAAGCTTGCGTACTTTGCACATTGCATAATGGTTCAATTAGCTAAGCTGATTTGATGAGCATGATTACTGTATGTGCAATCACCATTAAGCAGTGTTGAACGGCTTTTTAGATGTGGTTTCATCTGCTTTACTCGATGCAATTCATTTTCAAGGGCACACAAAACGAACATCACAATTGGTCTGTTTCATAGAATGTAATGCAGTAGGTTTTCCAAGAGCCCAAGTCCCAAATTTGAATGACACATCATTCAGGAATGTGCAAGTTATTACTGAGAACAAACTCATTTCAAGTCATTACACCACATTATACAAATATGCTAAGAGAGAATAATACACAACAAGCTCGTGAATATTCGGAATGCAGAGTGATTTAATCATCTTCATCATAAAATGTACCATTATGCAAGTTGCTACCATTATCATAATGTTACTGAGCTGAGTCAGGGAGGGAGTAAATCTTCAGATGATCCTGAGGCACTTGTCTGGGTGAGACAGATGAAGCACTCTTGCAGAGAGAAGACAGAGCAGAGGCTTAACCTGATTTGATGTTCAGAGCTCATCAGGAGGGTTTTACGCCCTCGACATCAGGCTAAGAGGGGCTATGAGGTATGGAGTGAAAGGGTATCTCCCTGTGCGTGTGTGTGTGTGTGTGTGTGTGTGTGCGTGTGTGTGTGTGTGTGCGTGTGTGTGTGTGTGTGCGTGTGTGGGGGGGGTGGACGAGACAAGCTGTGTCCAATCCATCCGCTGCAATCCCATCAGATGATTTTTCAAGACCATATCAGCTCCTTCACTTTCTGGACGTTGCTATAGTATTGTGGCTGGGACAGGGCGCGGCCGGCGGCTATCACTTAACACGTGCTATTAGAAATAATGTTAAAACACATGCATTTTAGTATTTACACATGCACACACACACATTCACCAGACCCTCAACAACGCCTCACTCTATAGGTCAAGCTAAGGCATGATGACTCACTCCCAGCCTGCAGCTGGTCTCTGCAGCCAGATGGTAATGAGAGCAATAGCACTCTGTGGCAGAAAGGGACTCTTGTGGTGAGCACTAAATTGTCTGCAGCTAGTCCACAGACCAAGAACACATCAGGTCTGTCGAAGGGAGGGGGAAAAAACGCTGCCCCCTCTGCTGGACTGCGCTGACCTCTACTGAGGCTGCGGCTGCTATTGTCGCGACCATGCTACTGTCTTATAAGGCAACTGCGTCTCACACCACACAAATGCTAACTGTGCCATATTACAGCATTGACAGACTCCAGCCATGCTACTCTACCGCTATTCCAGACTAATGACAAGGTCAGCTCGATTACATAGGCTTAAAAATTAATTGAGTCACAACTCACAACAATTTGGAAACAGAAACCTTCTGACAGATCCCAACCAGACCGGCAAGCAAATCCACTGTGCTCTGCTTAAACTCGGCGGCTTAACCGTAATTGCTATAATATTTACGTTTCTCGTCTGAAGGTGTTTCAGAAGTGACACCCGACTTATACATATTCAACGGACTGTCAGCAAGCCAGATAAAGAGCACAGCTAAATGACCCTCATTAAAACAAATGCCAGCTAATAGCTTGTAGTGCCGTCGCATTTGTAAACGCCCCTAAAATAATTAGCAAAGTGAAAGGTAATCTCCTCACAGGTGCTGCCCTGCGTCAAACCACCACCTACTCTAAATTATAATCCCACTTTCGTGAGGCTAAATACCCATGTCTCCGTTCAGCAGTCACCATTCCCAAGGCGTGGCAGGCAGGTCTAAGGGAAAGCATCCTGCCGTCTTTGTGTTTGGTGACCTGCTGGTTGGCGTCTTGAGGTAGTCGCTAATGTTCAGTAGATAAAACGGTTGGGTATATCCAAGTGACAGACACTAGGTATTAATGATTTGGAGCCAATGGTGGGAAACTGTCATCAAATGGTCAGTCGAGACGTATCTTGATGTGAGTCAATCTGTTAAACAGTCCATTTACCGATGGTTTATTGAGTCTGGCTTCATTTGTAGTGTGGTCGTCTGATTTTGCAAACCGTAGAGTTGTGGAGGTAAGTAAGGTTTTATAGAGACTGCAAAAAGCTCTCCGAGACATTTAGAGGGAAATCCCAGATTTTATAGATCCAATTAACCGACAATACGCAATACTGCCATCGGGACCAGGTTCTGGTCTTTAAAGTGAAACCAAGGGAGATACAAAGAGTTGAGCACTAACATCAGCATGACTTTCTAATTTATTTTCTTCTTTTGTTTGACCTATGTCTGTTTTATATATCATATATATACATTTTGTGACTATGGATTTGCATTAGTCGTGTGTGTATTTGTTTATATCATTGTATATCATTAATATGTATTAATCCTACCACATCTGAATGTTATGTAATTCAGATAAAATCCATTCATATACAGTAGAACTGTATAGAAATGCAGAGTTTACAAAAAATCTGTTGCCCATGACAGAATAGAGAGTTGTGTCCTTTCAACAAAAAGCATTTCTATCCATACTTTCTGTAAAGTTGTGCCCTCCTGAGCAAGCTTGAGTTGTTTACCCACGGCAGTTCAACTTAACAACCTTGTGTGCCCTTACCCCACTTTTTATATAACAGTAATCATCCTTGAGAGGTCAGGATGTTCTCAAAGACAGGGTCAAAACCTAATGATTCACTGTGAGCCTTCAAGCAGATTTTCAATATGATGTTAAAATTTATGGCAAACCATATCTCTTTCCTGATGCCTAAGAAATGAAAAACAGATCTCATGGATGAGCTGCTGCAGCTACCCCTCACAGACACCCACACACACACACACACACACACACACCCACACACACACCCACACACACACACACCCACACACATTTTAGGAAAACACTGTCAATGTGGGGACTAGCCCAACCTCTCATCTACCAGAAAAGTATTCCTATTCACGGGCCAATGCTTCCAACCACGACTTGGTTTGTGACTGTTATTTTACCAGGTAAATATGCTAAGAACACCTTCTTCTTTTCAACAACAACCTGGGAGCAATTAGGGGCAACCATCATGCTCAGTGACAGAAACATGTTTGCATCGTGTCATCTGAGACATTGGAACCAGCAACCTTTCATGTACTGGAACCACATGGGGGACCACTAAGCTAGGCTGGTACTCAGGGTAACATTACCCTAACCCTACCCCCCATGTGGAAAACAGCTTTTCCAGGGCTGACTAGAAGGTTCTTTTCTCATCACAGCTGTAGTAAAAAAAGGACACACCCCGTCAATGCACGCGCCAACACACACACAACCATACGCACAAACCATTTACACCCCTATGAGCATACTTACACACTGAAGTACGAATGCTCTTCTTGCCCCGTCAATCTCTTTATTTGAGGGGATTTTGACAGCTGTAATTATTTTACAAGTGTAATTAAAGCCATACCTCGGGGGAGAAATCCTATTAGCTGTGTGAACCGCATAGACAGGAAACAGGCAATGTTAGATCCCAAAGGACGACACTCCTTCAGAGATGACACTTCTAAAATGTGGCTGTATACTACAGCCTTGAGTGTTGTTCGTGTGATGGGTGATGGATGCCCGTGAGGTGAAATGTATCCTGTTTATATCTGTTGACAAACAAGGCCATCTTTCATACCACAGAGCTGTCCATCTAAATCTTTTGTGTGTGCCTGTCCAAGGCCCAATGCAGGGAAGTAGAGTCAGGGCTTGATAAAGTCATATTCAGAAACCCATGGTACCACACACACATCTGTATGGTCAAAACATGCAACCTTATAAATTCATTTCTGACTGGCTGGGGTCATGTCGGCTTGGGTCACGTCGGCTTGGGTCACGTCGGCTGGGGCCACGTCGGCTGGGGTCACGTCGGCTTGGGTCACGTCGGCTTGGGTCACGTCGGCTGGGGTCACGTCGGCTGGGGTCATATTTAGTGACAATTACATATAGGGCCGGATTCGCAGACACAGTCTAGGACTAAAAATACAAGGTCAATCTATTTTTTTTAATCCTCGACTCAACTTAATCCATGTCTGCAGAACCGGTCCATGGATCTCACAGCTCAGCAGCGTCAGTGTTACGTCCATGAAGCAATGGCTTGAACTCCATTGCCATACACAGCTTACCAAGCTTCCCTCTTACAGCATTGTGCATGTCGTGTGTGAGATCCCCACAGAGGAACATGATGATATGTTTAGGGCAGAATGAGGGATTAAGAGAAGTGTATTGAAAGGACACACATATTGAAGTGGGATTAGACTGGCGAGGAACTATTCCGAGGCACACTGTGCATGGTTGAAAAGGCGACTTAGGATGTTGGTGAGAGTCCCATATGAGGGAAAGCGTCTCGGGAAGAGACAGAGACACCAGAGGTCTGGGAATCAGGGGAGATGTGAAGTGCCCTCAACTCCCCGGCCGAATGGTACTTTGAGGAGGACTGAGGGTCTCATCTTAAACTCAGCGAGCATCCACAAGAGCAGTGAAAGGAATACTAATCTGTGTCAGAACAAAAGACACCGTCTTCAAAATATTCTGACAGTGATGTTAAAAGTTAAAAGAGAGATAAATTAGGAAGATATGAGGTCAGATGGGGTTATATTACTGGACTGGGTATTAGCGAGGGGGCCAGAGCTGATGGTTATTGACAGCATTTATATATAATTCTATGTTTAAAATGCTATCTAGAGAAGAGCAAAAATGACCTAAGCAGATCACATAGACCTGCTGCATTTTAATTCACCTCAGACATCAAACATACAGTATCGTCTACTGGCTATGCAAATGCCATGACCAAAGTTTTACACTGACGTGTGGCAGCACTGACCGTTCAGTCAGTTTTCATGGTGTATAGGATAAATTAGGAATACTTAAATGTATTGTCCTGAATTACTAATGAAATTGTGAAAACTAACATTACCAGAACTCAGGGATGATCATTCCATTATATTCACAACAGAGATATGAATATGACTTGCAATTCTGCCATAATATCAGCAATGAATTTTTAAAAAGAGACCAACAACCACTGATTTAAATGGGAATTTCAAGTTCCTGATTAAGATTAGTAAAGTGAATCCAAATGGTGCTTGACCCCAAGTTTGGGAACCATTGTCACTTTTTGCTGCCCTTTGCTTTCCTCCTGAATGTATTGCAGCCTGCCTCGGCATCACAACAAAGGATCCCTTCATGTCCGATGTTACTAGGAGCCCACTGCAAATTCATGATGAAAACTTAGTAGCCAATTTTTTAAATTAGTCAATTTTTAGTAGGCAGTTTTTAAAGCAAACATTGTCAGAAATTTTGCAGCTGCTCCCTGCAGGCTTAATGCTTGTTTAAAACCAATTTCAGGTGCTGCTCTGCTAAATGGGACTGTTTGGTGGAGGGTTTTCTACAGTTTACGAACATTCCTATCAAAAGACACTGTTATTCAGCTGTTTGCAATATCGGAATTTAGGCAATGCTGTCAGTGCTGTTAGCACCAATATCTTGTCAGCTTCGACCTTCTAACATCTATGGAATGGAAGTGCCATTGGAATGGTCAATCTAACACAGGTTGCTACCTGGCTGGAGGACAGTCCGAAAGCGTTATATATATGGACAAGTAGTTATGGTAAGCTAAGTCCCTGTGGATTTCCTAATGAACTAAAAAGATAGGGTTTATCCAGGCTTTAATATTGATATTGTCCTGAGAAATTAAAACGCTGCAGTGGTAGCTCTGGAGAATCAATTGAAAGCCAATTGAATTAGTCAACTTCGTCCTGACCCTTTGTCTCTGTGCTGTTCATTTTACTGTTTAATGAACACACACGGAGAGCATACCAAACGTCTCTCTATCTAGATACATATTCAGCAGGCAAAACTGGCCCGCTGAGTGAAAGCTGTACTCGGCTTAAGGCTTTTGGTTTGGAACCAAACTCACAACAAGGCAGGACTGGCAACAACCTACGTCACAGCACAATGGTCATAGCATTCAATACGGTTGCCTCAATCAACATTTACGCTTCCTTATTGCCAATGATGCAAACACTTACACTGTAGTTTTGGTAAAACACACGACCACACAGATTTAATTGGGGCTCGGGCTGTTTACTACCAGTGTTGGGCTTGTGAGGCCAGCCGAACACCCAAGGGCAGCCCAATAGTATGGCCACCTGGGATTCTGGAATATGACTCTATTCAAGCTACTTGGCGGTGTGCCAGTGAGGACAACCCAGGCCGTTTGACCCAGATGCTGAGGGGACACCAAGGATACACCAGCACAGCCAGGCTTTATAACCACTCAGTCTCCACCAACTGTCCACAGGTATGAAGACCCAGTGAGGACAACCCAGGCCGTTTGACCCAGATGCTGAGGGGACACCAAGGATACACCAGCACAGCCAGGCTTTATAACCACTCAGTCTCCACCAACTGTCCACAGGTATGAAGACCCAGTGAGGAGAGCAGACGAGCCTGAGGAAAACACTCCGAACTACGAAATGAATGGCTGCGCTGGCGTCCAGTCACATCACCAGCTTTTATTTGGGCCGCCTCTCTTGAGTCCTCTATTCTGCATCTTAACCAAAACTAAAAATGTTTTGCTATAATCTCTGTCCAATTTCAGGTTGTAGTGGTTATATGCATTACATAAACAAATACAATTATTGAATTCCTGTGTTACGAGCTGTATCTATTATTTCTATTTGTGTCGACCAATCTCTCTCTGTCCTCTACTCTTCGCTCTCTCCATCTCCTTACCCCACTTTTTCTATCTTTTTCTTTATTTTCTCCTCTATTTTCCTCCCTCCCCCTAAGCTCAGGCAGGCAATCATTTGACTGACAGCAAAGCTCAGTCACTCCTGAGTGCTGAATGCGGAGGCAGATCATGTCACTCAGTCGATGACCCTAACCCAGAGATGGAAAGGTCAGTCCTGATCTGTGGGGCTAAGAGTGTAGCGAGAGAAACATAACGAGACATCAGTGTTTAAGGCAGGATTCCCAGAGCCCCACCCGGAGCACCTTGATTCCCACTTGTTTCATCAGCTTGTCATCCCAAGCTGATGAAACAATACCACCAGAGATAAGGTAAACTCCTCCCGGGCCCATGAAATGGCCAGTGGGATAACAAGGGGGGCAAATTTACATTTCATGCCCAAACCCCATTTCTGCCCAAAACATCTCAACTTTTATCAATCACACAGAAGCTTTGCCAAACAGACACGCTTATACAGATCCCATACATGCATCCACAAACACAAAGACAACTGCACTATAATGCCATAAAAGAAGGCCATCAGTGGATTACACAGTCCCAGATATTCAACAAAACAGTTTTTAATTAGCTCTGCAAGCTAATTAAAGCTATAATGCCAGGTCTTGCATGCCCAGGCATTTAGTTTTAGTTCTATTTTATATTAATTCCATTCACCTAGACTAATGGTGAAAATTATTTATTGCCGTTGCTGAGGGTGTGTGACTGGATTTGGAGTTTTGGAACACATTCAACCTAACTCTATTTCATCTTCGCTCCCAGCTAAATTCTATTCAATCAGAGATGCCTTTTTTAACTAATTTACCTCATTATAACATGCAAAATATGCTGTGCTGAAAAGAATAGCCTTTAAGCAAGAACATAATGAAATCGACTTCTATGTAAATAGATATTTATTATGCTCCCTCAAATCCTAAACATTTAGGATAAGAAAGGGAAAACCTGATCTAACATTGTAACTGTTTAAAACAGCAAAGAAAATTAAAGAAAGTATTTTCCTTTTCTAGTCCCACTGTTAATGTTTCAATAACTAACCCCTTGGGTTTGAACCAGAAAAGGAAAATGTCAAGCCTAGTTCAGTTAGCCAGCAATTAAAACGATAAATGTTACTCCCTGGATTCAAACCCGGGTCTCCCACATGAGAATCTGTGTTTTTAATCCACTACACCACAGAGCTGCATGCTTATCATCTGTCTGTGTAGCATCTCGACATTAGATCAATTTGTCACACATTGATATCACGCATAGTTTCAATATTTTGCTAGACACCATTAAGCATTGTGTTAAACTGACATTTCTTATTCAGTTTACCTCCACCACAAATAGCATCTATGAACTGTATGGCTTTTTTAACACCTAATTAGCGACAGTAACTATCAATATAGGTGACGATAACTGATTTTTCACTATAGGTGACAATAACTGATGAGAGAATAGTTGTAAAAGTAAACAGTTTTATTTCAGGCATCCTATAAAGTAGCTCTATAAGATTGTAGCCAGAGAAGGTTTTGTGTATCCTCAACAGATCCTTATGAATATTTTGTCTAGACTGTCAAGGGAGTCGAACGCAGGACCTGATGGTCGATAGTCTGCATCTCTAACAGCTACGCTATTTGACAAGGGGTAGTCAGTCAGTCAGTCTGTCACTCAGTAAGAGACATTCACTCTTCGCTCTACATTTCATATTGAACGATGTGTTAAAATAGTTTATCTTTGTCTGGTTTTCCTCGTAGCTTTATGGGAAAACGAGCGGAATACTTGTGACATCAGCTGAAGCTTCTGTGACCAGTACTACCAGAGAGGAGTTCAACACCAGCATCTCGCCATGGTCTTCATCAAGCTTCGACACATGCAATGCAAAAACCAAGTCATAAAGAATCTCCTCTCAGTTTGGAGAACCACTAGACAGTTTTCCTGTGGGTTCTGTGGAAATCCTCTACTCTGTGACTGAAGGCCATGGGGGTAAACACACAAGAAGTTAACGGGTTTGGTGTGTGAAGAGGCTGGCAACAGCAAAAAGGAGTTCCTTGCTGTTTCGTTTCACTGTGGGTTTAGCTTTATTATTTTTCATGTTTGTTTCTCTTTGATGGAAGACTGACCATTCATTCCTCTTGTTCTGTTTTAGGTTTTTGCTCAAATGAGTTTTTTCGCAGACCATGAGCAGTAGGTGGTCTAGGAGGTTTGGGTTGAAAGGGGTAAAGTCCTTGGAGATAAGCAGTTTCTTATAGGGCCTTGTGAGAAGCCAGATTGAGTCATTTGAGAGGAAGTGAGAATTGAGTCTCATTATTTGTTTGCTCAGTACATTTATCACATATTCATCTGCTACTATGCTACCTTCATTCAATGTCAAATGAAACACTCAAGTGAGACATTGCTCTGCTGCTTCCTCTCTTATGGGAAAACATTAGTTTACTGTAGGACTGGAATATTGGTTTGTAAACTGCCAAAAACTTCCAGAAACATGTCTCATTTATCTATACATCAAAATAACATTTAATTGCATTTACTTATACAAGCAAAAGTCCTTGTTGATGAATAAACATAATTAATGTGAAACATACCTAATGTAATCCTGGAGGCTATTTCACCAACAACATACTGAAAGCAATAAGACTAACCAAGTCTTCTTCCCAGTGTTAATTGTATGAGTATTTTTTTTCTGTTCAAAGCACTCCTCCCGTTTCATATCATTAAAAACTCCATGGTTTGGTATTAATGTTTGGCTTTTATTTAGCTTTTACAAGTATTTTGTAGTGTCCCTCCCTTAAAGTTAATCTGTATAAATTATGCAAATAGAAATGCATGAACCAAGTAAATTAGTCAGCCTCTCTAATCCAAATCAGATGGGACTGTGTAGACAATAGCTGCGATTGAAAGTCATGAAAATGTTCTCAAAACCGGTTGGTGTAACAATGTATTGACTTTGTGTGTCCGACCCCGGACTGAAACTGGAAATAAACAATGAATGGTCTGAACAGAACACAGAACCTCGTTCCTAGTCAGCACGGCATACTCTCTCAGACAATGAATGCAACTCAATCTTTCTCTCCCTCTCTTTCTCCCCCTCTCTCTATTTCTCTTTCTGGGTGGTACACATAGATGTCTCTAGCCTGGGATAAAAGAGGAAGGCTGTGTAACTAGAGCTGCCCGGCCATCACTCCATGTCTCGCCTTTAAAATGTCCTCTTCTGAAATTCAGTGACAGGCACACCAGTAGGTTTGAGAAGGGTAAATCATTTCTCACTTTTGGAGAGGTGCCGTCAACCAGTCTCAGGTGATCTCATAAATGTGGGGGTGGGGTGAGGGGGGGTGAGGAGAAGGAGGGGGGTGGGGAGGGGGATGAGGGTTTTGTCTGAGCTCCAAAGAAAGACATCTCAGTCAGTCCTCCCCCTGCCCAGTGAAGACACACAGAAATGACAGTCTGATGGCTATGATTATACGCTAGAGGAACACTCACCCTCTACTGCTCACGGACAGACAGTTGTGCACGCACGTGCCCGCGCTTAAGAATTTACTTATGTGAATCTACAAACCAAACGTATACGTTCGGATAGGATCCAAACACCGTACAAAGGCTGTTGAAAGTTCAGCGATACAAACAGAACATTAACCACACAGCAAGGCTGCCCACGACTGCTGGCACGGAGCAGTCCTTTGTCAGCCTCTCTGCATTTGTCTCGTGAAGGCCTGCAATCAGAATGGCGATAGTGGAAACCGCTCGGGCAAGACGCGAGGGGCTGGTTTGTCAGTACCTTGTCAGGCAGAGGTCTGCTCCTTATAGAGGTGAAATGCGCCCACCTCGGCCTCAAAGGCTGTAGATGGCTGTGTTTATAAAATCAGCACACGCTCTTGAGCAGTAGACAGAGCACGACAAATGGAGGGGAAGTGGAAAACAGGGAGCATTACTGGAGACGGGGCACTGTGAAGGGACTGTAACTGTACACTTTGTGTGTGTGTGTGTGTGTGTTAAGTGATATGCACATTAAAATGTCTTTGTGTATATATGTGTGATGGTGGTAGACACTGCATGTATCTGAGTGTAGTACAGTCAGAAATTATCTCTGCCGTGGCTGGGAATTGGTTTTGACCTCCCTGTACTCTACTGTACTCTACTGTACTCTACTGTTCTTAGGATTCTAATACTTCTCTTTATCTCAGTTTTACCAGGTACGCTGACTGGCATTTTCCAGTTACAGAAAAAAACTGGGAAAATGTCTGATTAAATACTGCAATTAAATGTTAATTTGATGTTTTAAACAATGTTTTAAATGATGTTCATCTTGCTATCTTTTACCAATTGTAATGCAAGTTATGGTGCTATCAGAGGAATAACCTCTGCGTAAATGTAACAATCTGCTGATGGTGGATCTGTCTGTTTGAATTCTGTTTTTATTTTCACTGTAAACCAATTTAGTTGCTTTTATGTATGAATTGTGTTATATAAATAATAAATAATAATGCTTGCTTGAACACATTGCTTACCAAGCCTGCTCACACATACTGGTTCATCTGCAACTACAGTATTATGTATTTGGTAGACGCACATTGAAGTTGTATGTCTGTGCATTTCAAGAGAATAGAATGGAATTGAAACAAAGACCCAGACTAATGATTTGGCACAAGTAAGGCTGAATAGGGAAAACAACGTACTGCACTACAGTTAAAAAAAATATTGGGATATTAAACCCTTCAGAATGATGCCAAACAAAAGTGTCTAACTGCCCAAAGTCTGCCCAGATTAGCTATTGTCTCTGTCAACTGTGGATATAAAATGCCACTCAGATGTTGCAAAGGTGTACTGACTTACAATAATGACTCACTTAATGCTCACATTAGACAACAATATAAACACAGGCTAATTAACACTGAACATAGAGCAGAAGCAGCAGGGCTAACGAGCCACAATACCACGTGTCAATATGTGATGAAATGTGGAGTGGCCTCTTTAAAATACCCGCACACGTTTCGCTCGGATCAATAGAGCCCTGCTGGCGTGGTTTAAAAAATGAGAGGGCAAAAACTGTGGATTGATGAAGAAAGGAAGATGAAATGAACTCAGAAACTTCTGGCAGAGGAATAAAGGGATGGAGTGAAAGCACAGCCCCAGCCCAGCCTACTCAGAACAAAAATGTATAACCTTGTTTTCCATGGAGCCTGCTCAGGAAAAATACATATGACTGCAGGGCCTTTCCTGCTGGCTCGGTATCTGTGCCCACCCTGCCTAAGTTGTTCTCTTTCAGGTGGAGTGTTGACATTATTAAATGCACTGTCAACTTTTTCACTGTATAATCTTTCTGAGCCAATGTGCTTCATCCTTTTTTACATCAATATTACAGACTACCCAGAATGGGCACTGATAATCACCAGCTGTTCTGATTATGGTGTGCTTCTTTGACTAACCCTACTTGGTCATATCCCTTCCATAAAGGCCCATTTGGATTTTGCTCTATAAAGAAGTTGCACTTCTTAGTGATATTTACTAGGCTACCATATTTAATTATTTTAAGGGGGAGATACTTTGGATCACTGGCCATTTAATTTGGAGTTTTATAATGTCATTATCAATTAGATTAAATGACCAGCCAAACATCTCATGACCAGAGTATTCCCAATACTCTTTCTTTTTCAAAGTATAAACTGATGTGATTCCACAACTCTGAATTATATGTAATGCAACACATAAAGGCTTTATATTGGCAAAACAAAACAGCAAACTGACACATAAAACAGATATGCTTTAATCACATACACACACAAAGCAGAATTTAAGGTATGCTTAAGCAATTTAAAACAATTGCCCAGCTTATTCATATTTCTATCAAATATTACCTGTAATTAGAAGTAAAATACCTTGCATTTTCTACAAGTAAATTATCATGAGAAAAATGAAATTAAATATCAAAACCTAACAAGGTTGTGGGTTTTCAAATCCTAATATATATATATAAGTAGATCGGTAGTTGGCCAGCTCAAACTCCTCAGAAGAATGATGCCATCGTCCTGAGTATATATTAAACATTTTGTTTGGTTTGAGTTCTTTGAAGTTCTATCTCCCCAGCTTAATCTTTTGCCACAAATACAAGAATAGAACATGTCAATTTGATTATGTGCATATAACTTAAGATCATTATTTCTGTTTAAACCGGGCAGCAGACTATTACTGATATAAGTAACTATGTAAAAGAGTCAACAAGAGGCCCTGCGCAGTACAACACTTTTTCCGCACAAGACTCCGTCGTGCCCGAGGAATCCCATAGCAATCAATACAGATTAGTCCACATGCACTTGGTATTTGCAATATTGCTCATGGTTGGCGCAATATTATTGAGTGACCTTGCCATACACACCTGACATTCACTAAATTACACTGATTGGTGATAAGGGATTGTTATGCCTATGTGTTGGTTGCAGACTCCAATGTCCCAGGGCATTGTTTTATGAAAGTTCTGTGAATGGCGAGTTTTGCCATGAAGATCTCATACTGATCTAAGTCATCGCCCCAAGAGGAGAGCTGTGATCATTGGAATATTTTTGTCAAAGGCTATATTTCAAGGCCCAAGTGAGGCGGTGCAAAGGCAAATTATGCTACCAAAATGTACCTTTGGTAGCATAATGCCACATCAACAATTGGGCAAAGACAGCCATAAGAAAAGAAAACAAACAGAGATACCAAATTGAAACAACAAACAACTAAAAGTAAAAAAGAAAAAAAACATCTGTCATCTGACAGCTGACCTTGGTGGATTGACGATACAGCGCGTGTCCATGGCATGCTAGATCCCCAAAGCCACTGGGGTGATCACTCCCAATCGCCTGCCAGTGTGACACTTCATTACAATAATTGGCCATTTTCTTGATACTGTGGTCTGCCAGTTGGTCCCCTGTCACCACGGGAACATGACAGCGCATCATTTGAGTAATGACAACGCAGCAGCACTTTCTCTCAAAATAAGAGACCCGGTAATAATAGTGTTGATTATAAGCTATACCACAAGAGAGTTGCACTGCCTTTCACAGACTGTGAGGAGACTTCTGCAAGGTCATTGTCATGACAACCAATCATTTGAAAAACAAACTTACTGCAGAGAACAGTCTCTAATTGCTCATTTTGATTGCTATGAAAGTCTTGGTCTAAAACATGTTTTAATGCGGATTGTATTAGACTAAACGTCCATAAATAAAAAATATAGTTTTTTGGTTTCTGGATAAAAACATATTTTGTAGACATTTACAATTCCAATGTATGATAAGTGAGCTGTACACTGACCCCATTTAGCATAGGGGAGAGTGGATAATGGTTCGAACCATCTTTCCCCAAGGGATTTCCACCAATATACATTCAGTCATGTATTGTGGGGTTTAATGCCGGGGGTTTTGTTAAAGCACTTTGTGACAACTGCTGATGTAAAAAGGGCTTTATAAAATAAATTTGATTGATTGATTGCGATTTTCCCAAACCATGGAGTTTTATTATTTTAGGTCAGCATGCTCCCTAAAAAGAACATCAGAATCAGCTTTATTGGCCAGGTGGGTGCACACATACAAGGAATTTGACTCTGGATTATACAGATTCACAATGTGCTTACTCATAAAAACTTAAACAAAGGACACTCAACTAGGTTCACCAACTGCAATATACATACAGTACACATAAATACAAAAAATAAACCCAACAACAACATAGTAAGACTGATAGGGACAGTTGTGCAATGAGCAGGGTATAAAATGTGCTGAAAATAACTATTTTTGTGCAGGAAAAAAACTACCTATATCGATAAAAGCCTACTCTTCTTTCTATAACCAGATGAATAGCTCCAAATCAGAGGCTCGCCACTACTGAATTACAACACATCCTATCTACAGAACAATATAAATATATGACAAAATGAACATCAAGATTTATACATGTTGCCCTAAAACAGAATGTCTGGGTGCTTGCTTGGAACTTTCAATGAGCAATAGTCTGAATGGTCCTAAAGCATTCTGTAACGTGTATCCCTCAACGCGGTGTACTTCAGCTTCAGACTGATTGAACAAACCTATCAAACTGTCTGTGAATTGGTTGCCAGGGTGTTTGAAATGCCCTGGGAGTTTTGCGAAATCTCCCCACCTCGATTTTTCTCTTAAATACTTTACCTCAACACAAAAACAGGTTAACTCCCCTGTAGACCTGTCCATCAAAACAGACTTAAAGTAGCTTATTTTTCTGGAACTGCTCATGCCATGTCTGTCAGTGCTTCATAAACCAGCTCTAAAGACCATGGTGTGTACTGCCGTCTGTGTTTAAGATAATGCTCAAAGGTGTGAAATTGGATTTGGGTCTGCCAGATTGAGCAGGTAGAGGGAACCGTAAAGACTTGGGTTTCCCTGCTGCTCACACTCATACTAGAGTATAAGTGACAACAGTCACAGTGCTGATAACATGCACAATATGTAGAACATGTTCATTGGAATTCAAGGGCGAGAGGGAGAAGCCTAGTATGATTACACAATTTGGCTCAGTGAACCGACTGTGGTTAGCTAGGTATGTAGTAAATCAAATGGTGAAGTGGTCTCTCACGGTTATATTCGTGTTTTGTGCTACGTGATACTTTAGTTTCTGCTGGATTCCCTGGCAACATTTCTCCATTGACAACGAAGTCACATGAGCAGCCATTCAACTTGGTTTTGTTCCTCCCCGATTAAATCCATCCGACTGATTTTTATCAATTCCATTAAGCTCGTCAGCAATTAAAAGCCCACCCGAACCACAGCAAAGGCTGCTAAGCTGTAATTCTGAGTTAATATTTTTTGCCACGCCCTTATCATTTAATTGCAGAAATTACACAGACTTTCCTTATTAATTCCAATAGATACAGATTTTTCTCATTGGACAGTAATGAGTGAAAAGATAACTGTCTGACATTAGTACATATTCAGTCCATATTAAATAGGTTTTTTCACCCTAGAGCTTAAAATAGAGAACAACAACTGTATGCGCATTGCAAAAGTCTCTTCCACTCTGAAATCAGCCTCGGGCATAATTCATGAAGCTGATGTTGACAAGATCAGGATAACATGTGGAGCTGTCACTCAATGAAAGAACTTGGCCTTTTCACTCCATAAACACAAAATGACAAGAGCGGAACAAATGTATGTGTCATTTATCACACCATCCATTAGAGCAGAACATTGAGTCTGTGTTTCATATAGATATAAAACAACATTGTGATTATATTGATACAACATAAAAACGAAGTATTGTTAAATTATAACAACCTGAAGTATTTTGTTATGTTCTAGTGCATCAATAAGAACAAATCTCAGCTCTGTTCGTATTAAGAAAAGACTCATTTATTAAGCACAAAAACGAAGTAGAATCATTTTCAGTTGTCAAAGCAATAACATTAAAAGCAATCTATTAAATAAAGTACTATGGTAAAGTATTTAGCACTAAAGTAAAGTAAAATGATCAGTTCTCAAAGCTACTAAATTAAAATCAAGGTGTTTATCTTTATTTTCCTCGATTCATATTTCCAGTATATCCATAACTCCGTGTAGTGTGTCTCAAATTCTGACAATATCAGAGAGGAACAGAAAAAACGTTTTCACCAGAACGTCTCTGTTTATCTCCTTATCCTGTCTCACCTTGGTGTAAGTGGAAAAGACTATGGAGGAGTTATGAGACAAATGCATTTGGTGCAGCATTACTCTCTCTTTCTCGCTGTGGCCATCTTTCTACCCCACCTGCTCTCTCTCCCAACACTTTACATCTATCTATCTATCTATCTATCAAACAATCTATCAATCTCTCCCTCTCTCAAAGCTAATATCCATCCGCCCCAGACGTCCCCAGAATGCATTAGGAGCTGCTTTCCATCATTTACAGACACACCTATGAGAAAAACAGCATGCATATGGGTAAGCTAATGCCCAGATCAGCCAAGCAGTGACATCGAGTGAGGGAACCACAGCAGCTGACCTACATATCATCCAGCAGGATACGCAGACGTTTAGCGCCCACAAACAATGACTAAATGTTCATCTCTAGTTCAGTGTTAGTGGCCAGTGGTGTATGCTACTTTTTCACTCCTTCACGTGTGGTGACCCTGACAGCTATGGATGTAACTTGACTGCCAAGCCATGGTGGGATCCACGGGGAGGGGGGGGCCGGGGGGGAAAGAGGAAAACATGCACACACTCACTAGTACCGTGTGTTTCTCTGCTAAATGACATCAATGTAAATGTATAATGGGGTGGTGAGCTCAATAACAAGGCATTTCAAGGTACGCAGGTTGACACTTTTGCTTGGGTTTGGGTTTGGTTTAGGGTTAGGGTTAGTGTTAGGGTTTGGGTTATGGAGAAAATCTGTTGAATTCATCAACTGAGCTACTCTGAGGAACATATATTTACAATGCTATGCAAAAGCCTTAGGCACCTGAAATTTAAACGGAAGCCATTTATTTGGGTAGTGAGGGTGTATTTGTTAAATATTATGTTGGACTTTCAGGTGCCTGAGACTTTAGCATATTAAATATCTATATTTCTTCATACATATGTTCTGTACACTGAGATATAAAAACATACTTGAACAACTCCATTTTAGTCTCTCCACAGGGAAGGCAAAGACATTCCTCTGTTCCTGAGAGCACAGCACTTCCAAAACCACCCCACAGTTCCAAAAACTGTGACCCTTCTGAGTATCTGACCTGCTCTGCCCCCTGTAAAATCAAAGAGCCGGTCATTCTTTCACAAATTACAGGAGAAGAAGAAAAAGAGGATCATTGGCCTCAAACAGGCCTTTGTGTCCATCCAAAGAGAACTGGATGTCACCGAATATTGGAGTCAGTGTGTATTGTCACATGCCTATTGAAGTGTGTTTGTGTTTGTGTGTGTCTGTTTATTTATGAGTGTCTCTTCAAAGTCACCACTTTGATTTAAGTGCTGTTTTATCCTTTTTTATCCGATCTTACTAATGGCTTGAGTTCCTTGAGGTGATAGATAAATCCATGATGTCAGGGCTCTATACTGTGACCAGTCCCATGGTGGTATGTCTTGTTGGCTTATTATGGGCGTCTGTGCTTTATGTTATGTGACTGTGAGGCAATTTTCTGTCACAATAATACAAAAAAGACATGCTGCATTGTGCCTTTCTCTACTATTAGCCAAGAGAGACTGACATGCATACTAATTGTACTAGCCTTCCCATTGTCAAAGTAAGTTCTGTGTGAGTTGTTTTGAGAAGCAAACCTGTAGCTTTGCAAGATCTTTCTCGGCATCACCTGATTATAATGCTGGACGGTAGACTGGTCTGATAGACAAGGACCAAGCCTGACTAACTAGTGCACTTGATCTCTGTATCAAAGAAAACTCTGGTCTTCTGAATGTTAACTGGTAAAGAGTTTAAATGTGCATGCAAGTCACATGATCATCTGAAAATTCATTTTTTTAGGACAAAATTAGAATGACATCTGATTCTGAACAATAAAAACAAACAGAGCCGTGCATAACACTACCCAAAACTAACCGCTTTACACCTGAACCTACGTTTAGTTGGAACTGTGAACGGTGGCAACATGTCTGAGCAGGACGAAATCACATCTACACAAGTTTCACTTTTTTAAACTGTTTGTGATTTTGGAGGAGCGTGGCACTTTCTTTGAAGTGATCAAACGACCGGAGTGGCACTTTAAAGTGTGACACATCAGGCCTAACGACACCTTATCTCACTGTCTCCGAGACGTTTACGCCTGTCTTTTTTGTATTTGGAGATCTTCTGTGGAATTGTAAGCACCGTAGCTCAGAGGGTTGTGGCGGTCAGCCTACTTACTGTGCTGGCAGTGGATACCGTTGAAGCCGATGGGACACTTGCAGACGTAGCCTATGAACGTGTCGCCTCTGTAAGTTTCACTGATTTCACATATTCCTCTGTTGTGGCACGGGTTCGGCTGACAAGGTCCTGGGTGGGGGGAGAAAATAGCAGAACAGGATTCCACATTATCAAGGGGTCTTTTCTCATTACATCTGCTCAACAGATTAGCATTACAGTGGCGATGTGTTGAGATTCAGTCTAGTTCTTCCGACTGACTAAATGAATGCAATACACTGGGTGGAACTCTGAGAAATTGATAAGTACTGACATTGACAGATACAATGATGGCTAGAGAGATGGGAGGAGGAATGATAGATGAAGAGAGTGTGATAGATGAAATGCCTGTCATTCACAGAGTTTTAGTTCTAGAGTTCTGCAAGAATGCCCAAGGCACAGAGGCTGTGCTAACTATCCTGGAGTAACCCTTTTTTGAAAAAGCTGCATTTCCTATGAGTAAAAAAGATACGCCCACACAGCAAAAACACACATACATTTTATGCAGCAGAGTTGAAATCTCAATAAGTACAACATTTTCTCTGAAAGGACAGAATGTCTGGTCTGTCTTGGTTGAGGCTGATTCATAACACTCCTGTGTTTTCCTTGAGACTCTACTACTTTTCCCAATTCTCTTTTCCTACAGTGTTTATCTGTAAGGGAAAAATAATGGCAGCAAACGCTTGGATTCAAAGTAATTCTAAACAAACACTTATGACAAAGCACAATTTTACTGCTCCTCAACATAGTGCCCTCAACATAGTGCTATAACATTGCTTTGTAAAACTCCTCATCGACGACTTCTAGGTGCAGCGTGGACCAAATGTGAAAGACAAGGCTTATTGGTTTCATAACTCACAGTCTGCCAATATCTCCCTCATGTTTTAAACAACAAGGTATACAACTGTCTGGATGCTGTCAAAGATTCCAAGATGGAGTTTGATGGCAAAACTTTCTCTCACAGTGAAGAGATTAACTACAAACTATTTGGTAGGGATAGGGGATCAACTGTCAAATGTGTTTCACATCAAATTATAGCTTTTCTCCTGACTGAGAAGTCTTACACATGTGTATTGGCTCTGTACATTACCACGGCATGTTAAATAAAAGTTGGCCCAGTAATGGTGGACTGTTCTAATGCCCCGGTTGTTTTGTTCAGTTGGACATGCAACTGCTAATAACTCACCGGCAGACCATCTGGCTATAGGTCAGGATGGCAAGCAAACTAAGGCCTAGGGCTGAATCAGGCCCACTTCCAATTCAACCTGTTTAGAGGTAGGTTTGACTATAAAGTTAAAACATTTACTGTATAGGAGCTAAAAAGAAAAAAATGTCAAAGTACATTTACTGAATGTGAAAATAATATCTGTCCTTTTCCGGCTCCTGAAACTATTTTGACCTAGAAATGATGCATTACCAAACAAATATTCAGCTGTGCATTGAACTTTGCTCAGCCTTTCTATATGTTGTAAAGTAATCATCTGACACACACAACATGGTGGACTTGTTGACATTGGGATCAGACTGGAGATTCAGACAGGACTGCTCTACATGCAGTCCGCTGCCCTGGGGAATTGGGATTTCATTTTCAGACCAGAGAAAAAGAGTGCCCCCCTACTGGCCCTCTAACACCATTTTCAGTAGTATCTGATCCTCCATCCAGGGATTGACATTGATTAGGCGGAACGGCAAGGCAACAGGGGTTCAGGTGCTGTATGCTGCTAGCATGATGACAGACTGGAGTAGGTCAGCACAGAGGAACTGTCAACTCCAGTCTCTTATACCCTAAACAAATATGGCCCCTGAAAAGAATACATCAATTATTACTAGATCAATAGCTAGATAAACAGTGTCCAGCTATGAATTACAAATTGTGTTTGGGCTTTGAAATGGAAGGTCAGAGTTGCCATAAGGTGAGTGAATGATACAAATCAGTGTTTCTCTTTGGGAATTTAACAGGGGAGGGTAATCAAACCTAATCCAATTGTGGCATCAACCTTAACCAATAACCTGCCTTGTGTTTATAGACACCAATACTGAGCCGATAGAGTCATTTAGAACACAAGCACTTCACATTGTACAGGCAGTTGATTGATAAAACTGTTTTTCCAAGCACTAATCAATAAAACGACAACTCAATATGAAAACATAGCTGCTCAATCCTGTTCCTGGAGATCTACCATCCAGTAAGTTCTCTCCAACCCCAGTTGTGACTAACCAGACTTGGCTTTTCATCCAGAAAAGCCAAGTCTGGAGAGAAAACCTACAGGGTGGTAGTTCTCCAGGAAACAGGAATGAGCTGCGCTGCCTTAAGGTCACTTAAGGGGTATGCAAGACATAATGGAAGGACGTTTTATCATGGCCACGTATTACACCTACACTCTGGGGTACCCTCACGTAGTCACCTGGAAGTTCCCAGGAATTCAATGATAACCATGCCAGGACGTTATAAGGACATTCTGTCATTTTAATTATTCTTAGGTTGTTGTGAAATGGTTACTAGGGAACATAGATGCAGCACCTTTGTTTAGTTCCCTCTAAGTTCCAAAGACATCAATGAGCATCTTAAACAGACTTTGCTCAGTTTGGCTTTTTTGTTTTTCGTCTTTGGGAAGAGAACGTCTCTCTCGGGTTCCCTTTAAAACAATATAGACAGTGACATGTCAAAAGGAATTATTTGAACTGCTGAATCTAACGGAGGTCAGGGTAGACTGGCAATGAGTTCTCTGGCAAAGTACGAGGTTGATTCCTCGCTTTGGTCACATGCCTTAAGCTATAGTTGGTATTGTCTTGATGAAACCGATAGTCGCCAAACATCTGATAGATGTTCCTGGTGGTCTTGAAGCAGTCACGTACATGTACTCTTCATCATCACAAAGATCTGGCCAATGAAGCTTTTCTGCTTCTCCTGTGGTCTCTGAAGGTGTATAAGCTCATGCCGGATTTCCCCATTCTAATCACAGGATGATTGTGGGTCATGCTTCCTTCAGTGGATTGGTGAATGTAGTTGTCCCGAACTGAAATGATATCATATTGCTTTTTACTATGTTAAAGGGAAATTCAAAGAATAACCACGTAACTGAGCAAGGGTGTTGTGTGTGTGTGTTTCTGCTCGTCTCACTGAACGGGAAGTGCGTACAGCACGACAGAAAAGTACAGCTATGGCAAACTTCTCAAGGGCTGTAGACATCCTGTTATGTCGAGCTTCCACAGAGCAGCTTGTGAGGCATGTAGTTTAATCATGCACGGGAGGGGGGCCCAAATGGGCCATACTGAGTGTTTTTAGGCGTGAACGGAGAGCATTTGAACGGGTAGCATTTGACCCGACTCTGCTGGGAGTGTTGTTAACCACTCCAGGTTTGCAAATCTTTAATAAAGCTTTAATAGTAAAAAGAAACTACAGTCTCTCCACCTTTCTGAGTAGAATTTCCGCGACAGGCATCACAGGGGAGACGGAGACCTTGCTCTGTGCCTGATGGGAGGTGCGCCCCCAGCCTTTTCTATGTTCACGCCTTGTCAGTGTTACGTGAATGGGATTTGATAGAAGAGCTGGTAGACCTGTCCTCAGTCTCCCCTTTTGCAAGTTCAGATTTGGCCTTGGCCATTAATTGGGGTTTTCTCCTTGCTGTGGTCTGAGTGTCCTTAGTTGGATTCAGTGCTCTTCTTTCAGCTCCCCTATGCCTGTGAAAACCTCAGGATAACACTGCTACCAATGGAAATCAACTAGTTAATCCAGGCCTGCTATGATTCAGCTTCTCAATGGTGTGTCGTCCCAGCAAAGGTGAGAAGAGTCGGAATGACACAGAGGTTCTCTGAAATCTCTCTTCTCATTCTTCTGGATGGAAGTTGCGAACACACCATAGTTGTTCCTGTTAGACTGATTTTCTTTGTTTGCCAGTTTTGTGAAGATTCAGAGATGGCTGTGAAACCTGCTCCAGTGTCCATTTTGAAAAACACTCTTATTTTGGAGCTGAACAGGAGTACAACTGACTTGTCAAGGCAGAGCTCCAAGGAGGGCTCTGCCTTGATTAGAATCTTGCTTTCCATAGAACTCCAGGTGAACGGTTCTTGAGTGTCACTGTTTTGGCCTACTCTATTATATAGATGGAAATGTATATTATTTTGCTGGAGATTTACTGCATCTTATGCAGTTGGACATTTTTCCCATTTGCCAGTTGATAGTTTTGTTAGGGCTGTGCTCGACCATCACCTCTTAATTTCAGCATCAACCGTATCCCACAGCTCTGTCTGCTGCTGGTGGTTCTCTCTGTGTCTGACCATTGTGATGCCTCTCTTTGGTGAGACTGGCATGCAACTCAAGTAACACTGACATAATATTATTCAGTGTTATGACAGAGCATACAATTCTGCGATAAGGTAATATACAAGTTTATCTGGCCCCTGTTTTCTGGAATTTCTTTTTGTCACATTCTGCTTTCCTGTGAAATATTTTCAGAAGTTGTCCTCCACTGTGTTGTACTCTATATCTGAGTCTTTGTTAATCCTAATCCACAAAGTATGTTGTCTGCTTTGTCACCCATGCGATATATTAGAGTGCTCACTTGATGCTCTTCTCAAGCCTGACTGAGACGGCATGTAACTCTCAAGCTGTCAAAAGATCTGAACTTTCTCTCAACTTCTGCTGATATTGTCTCGGGGTGCCTTATTTGGTAAGTAGATGCCAATATTAGCAACATTTTGGCAATTTTGTTTAGGGAGGATGTATTTTCTCTTCCTGAGCTTCTTTTCTCTTCCGGAAAGTTTTACTGACAGTCACTGCTATGCCAGTGCCTCTGTGCACATTCCCAGGCTAGAGATGATCAAAACATTACAGTGCATCAACTTTTAGGTGCAGCTTTAACACATTGCCTAGCAACCATGGCCCTTTCCTGGCTCACGCCTCAAGCTGCTAAGGGGTAGCAAGGCAGTTTAGCATGAGAGCTCACTTGCATTTCTCATAGAAATGTGCATAAAGCAACAGCCCAACCATGAAGTCCTCCATGTCAAGGATCACACTTGAGGATTACTTGTCCTGACAATGACTCATCATGGATCTGTCCACTTCTGACAAAATGTTTTTAATGAGGAATCGCACCAACCTCATCCGGCAAAAGCTTGCAGGAAATGAGATACAAGAAATACATTCTTAAATTCCTCCCAGGTGGGAGTGTTACTTACTTGACCAGTAATAAATACAACTTTGCAAAAGAAAGGTCAATTAGGACAATTTTCTTTGGCAAAAAGGAAATATGCTGTTCTGCAAATAAGAATCGATGAGTCATGAATTGGCTTTCCATCCTCAACAGCTCCCTCAAGTAGCCCAGGTATAAGTGCCATCATTGTGGTTAAGGACAACAAATGTGTCTGCTTTGATACCAGATTCAGCGGTGTATTTCTTCGCATCACATTTCATCAGCAAATTGAGTGGAATGCCATTCTGTTCACATAGTAGTCTTGCGGTTCTACATTTATGTATATTCCTCAGAGGAGGCATGCCATGTGAATGTGCACTTGAATGGCATTCATTATCTTTGTTTGTCTCTCGGTAGTACATCTTTTTTTTTTCTCGCCAAAACGATGTCTGCTGAGCCACTGAACGTTGTGCAAAAAGCTTCCATCTGTCTCTAAACATTTGCTCTGTGGAACGCAACATATTGCAAATTTTCCATCGGAGGATCAGTCTCGCATTCAATTTCCCATTATCTCAGTCGGTTGTGATTATTCAACGACAGTTGTGCACATGTCTATAATTTACCGACGGAATGTACTTTGCATTATTGTTATTATTACAAATTAATTGACGTGTAAAAAATACATTAAAAAACGACGCCTATTGAGGAACGTTTCAGGAAAAGAAACAATATTTAATAATTTTTCTGACATTTTTACTTCCCAATTAGAATTTTCTCCAACACATGAACTAGTCTATATTTCAGAAGCAATACCCTTATTCAACCCCAAACCGATGCGCATAATGCATGGCTATGGCTGTGAGTACATATACAAACATTCTCAAGCAGACATTCATAAATTTCACACATTGAGCAGAAATGATCAGGTCTTTGATATTGTAGCAGATGCTTGCAGAGCAACATACTGGAGGAATTAGGGTTAACTGTCAAGGACAGAGTGACAGATGTTTCACCTTCGGATTTAATCTTGCCTTTCTGGTACCAGCCAGATGCTCTAACCTCTAGCGTATCTGACCCAGCAATACTAGACAATAATATGAACAATGCTGAAACAACAGTCAGATGAACTGAGAACAAAAATAGGAATGCATGTTCCATCTTTCTCCAAGGACAAAGAACATGAATGCTAGATGACTGTGCAAGGGACTCTGTGGCACAACAGAAGGATCGGCATACTCCAAAGCAACAGATTTGGAGTTTAAATCACTTCTGGGGTCATGCTGAAAAGAGTCAATATCCCGAGGTGACCATGACGTTACAGTCACCGCTGAGGCTCAAACACATATTTTTGCCACAAATACAATTATTTTCTCCTTTCTACTCATGGGGACATTGTAAGTACAGTAAAAGAAGGACAGAAGCTTATCTTAAAAAAAGATCCTGTTAACTTCAGTCACAACACTGGAGTGGCAACACAACAACATCATCTAAAGCCAGTGGAGAAGTATCCTTTAGAATGGATACCAGCATGTTCTACTGTACATGTTGTTGGCATTTGCTACTGTACATGAATTGCAAAAGAGGGTAACCCTATCAAAGTCAAGCCTATTTCGCCTCTGCCCCGGTATCAGTTATACTCAGACTGTTGGCTAATTAGTTGAACAGAGGAAAGTATAACAGCTTTCACAGAGGCCTTGCTCTCTGAGGGGAGAGTGTGACAGGCATCAGGGCTGTTTTGACGTGACGATCTATAACAGAACAAAGGAACCCTGACAGCCTCTCTAATGGAGAATGCATCCCTGCACAAGTGTAGCCACAGCTGAAACAGACCGGGGAGGCGGGGGGGGGGGGGGGATCGAAACGCAGTGGTCTATATTAGCATGGTGTCCTTTGAGATGTCACACTGCTGAAATGGTCTTTGTCCTACAACATTGTTTTCTTTACTGCCATTGTGTGTGTGTGTGTGTGTGTGTACAGAAGAGGTTGGGAGCTTGGCTTTTTCTGTATGTCAGCCGGTGTCGTCTCGTGTGCACTAGCCCTTGGTCTCTGATTGATGTGGGAAACGCTTTGCCGGCGCAGTAGCCACAGTTACCTTTCTGGCTGCAAAGAGAGCAAAATCAATCACTGGTGAAAACCTGACCAGCGCTTAACCACAGAAAATCAGCCCGTGTTTCCGCTAAGATCAATCACCAAAGGCTGACATTTTGTCGGGTGCAGTCAAACCCCTAAATCCTATTTGGCAGATTACAGGAACATTATCTAATTCCAAAGCTGGGGGATTGCATATTTACCAAGCACAGTTTAATTACGCCAAGGGATAATCCTTATACATTACAGACTGGAATCTAAACTCAGATAACTGTATGTACAGTCTTTTTGAGATCATGCACCTTTAAAGCTGAATAACAATATTTAAGCAAAGGCAATAAGCAATGCTGCCAGTGAGCCGGCTATGTTATAAGGATTTTTTTTCTGTGGTTATTCGTCATGATACATTTTCTTCCATTCAAGTGTAAGGGCCCAGTCTTACTGTATGTTACATATGCATAGGCCACAACAGAAGGACTATGACATAATGCCATAATAATGCATATTTTGACTGAAGTAACCTTACTGGTTTATTGTATAGCCCTGTACCAGGGGGTATATCGGCAAGATGACCTATCTATTATCAGAGAAGCTACCATCCCCCACTCCAGCTGAAAATTGACCAAACCCCAAACGTCAACCATCCTCAAGCTTGATCCAAAATCAGGGCAAAAAGAGAGGAACCCTCCCCCATTTCTACTCCACTGTTAGAGAACTGACAAACATGTGCGGGCAGTGGATATAGAGCCTGACAACCAGACATGACTGCCAAGGGCATAAACTGACAAGGAAGTCTGCATATACTCTATCTGTGTATTCACATGGATAATTGAGTCGCAGCCAATAGTGGATCTAGTTGGTTTCTACATTATGAACACACATTTTGTGGAAGATCATTCAGAGTTTCTTCAAAAAGCACAGTTCACTGAAACTCTATTAAAGCTTTCTTATGTTAGATTCTTCCAATGGTTCCGGAAATATCCATGCGTTTTAGAACCGTTTGTGTGTTAAATGTAAACTCCAACCGTCTAGACTGCAAAGGCCTACAAATTCAAGATAAGACCTAACCATAACACATAACATAACAAAAGTTATGTATCACATGTGAACCCCCCTGATACATTACATTACACATTTGTCATTTGCTTCAATTCATTAGTGTAAATTAGGAATGTCAAATTCAGAGATGCTCTAGACTGGCTCTAATGTTGACCTGAATATGTCACTTCCTCTTATTCTTTCCCTGCTTCTTCTGCCTCTTGAGATGGTCTCACTGGTTCACAGGCTCATGGTCACTGCACCCACCCTTCTCAGTCTACGCTGATAGCAACTGGCAAGGATCCACAAATGGGCGGACAGTGCCTTCTCAGCAGGATACATCCCTTGGTGCTTCGAATAAGTCAGTTCTTCTTTATCGTTCTACTCGTACACATTCCGGCACATTCTCATGACAAACTGGATGCGACACAGTGACATTAGACAACCTACATTTATTTGCGAAGTCACAGTGTGAACATTAACACTGACGACTTGAAAAGGACCTCCCGGGGACTTTGGTATGTCAACTATCTCCCAGGAGGGTCAAGACAAAGTTCACTGCTCAAGACGTTGACAGAGGAGTAAGAGCAGGGAGAACTAGTCAGACCAGACTAAATGCCACAAGAATGTCAAAACACTGGCTGAGGGGACCTTGGAAGAAAGTACTTTCTGTCCTGACCTTGTCTGCCAATCAGACCTAATCCTGCCCCAATCAGACAATTGCAGCTTATTAAAGTCCCAGCTGATCTGTGCAATCCTAGATAATTCACAATTCGTCACACCAAAACACTGTGCTATGGTAGATAATACATACCGGTCACACCAAAACACTGTGCTATGGTAGATAATACACACTGGTCACACCAAAACACAGTGCTATTGTAGATCATTCACACTGGTCACACCAAAACCCAGTGCTATGATAGATCATTCAAACTGGTCACACCAAAACCCTTTGCTATGGTAGATAATTCACACTGGTCACACCAAAACCCTGTGCTATGATAGATCATTCACACTGGTCACACCAAAACCCTGTGCCATGGTAGATCATTCACATTGGTCACACCAAAACCCCGTGCTATAGTAGATCATTCACACTGGTCACACCAAAACCCTGTGGTATGGTAGATAATTAACACTGGTCACACCTAAACCCTGTGCTATGGTAGATCATTCACACTGGTCACACCAAAAGTCACTGTCTCCTTTGGTCCATTCTTTTCAGTTTTATTTGCTGCTAATGACTAGAACGAATCAATGTCCCGTATTCATTCAAAGTCCAAATGTTAAGTCTGATCACAGCACCAGCCCTGCACCACCATAACCAACTTTATGTAATCACCCCTCATATGGTGATTACATTCGCACCTTATTCCTCTGTAAATACAGCCTGTATCACATCATACTCCACTGCACATGTTTTTGACTGTATTTGATTGCTTTATATTCATGTGTGACTAAATGTTGTCTTCCAGTTGATATGCCGTTGGCCAGTAGTCATTGTAAATGAGAATTGGTTCTCAATCGGCTTACCTAGTTAAAATATCAGTCCTAATCAAATTTGACATTTTCTTATTTTCAAGAAGTAATGTTTGCCCAATTTCTATGAAGCTTCTGAGGTCTGTGAAGCACATTTCTCAAAAGGAAGATAGCACAAGAGGAAAAGCCACTACAAAGAGATGCATAGAATAATTCCTTTCCTTTCATCTGGTATGCAGTACATTTATATACAGCATGGCATATGGTCCTGTACAAGCTTAATAGAGATCTTAATATTCACAGAAGAATCCCCAGCCGACTCCTATGGTGCCTGGTACAAAACACGGACATTGCTACTTTCTTAACATTGAATTAATAATAAGGACCAAACCTTATATGTCAGCACTGTATCTGACACCTTATTCATTAGAAATAAATCAGCACATAATTATGTGTACAAGACTGTTCAACATCAGCAACATGTTCAAAGAGTGCTTTAAATAGTGTAGTAGACTGCACTGAAAAGATCACACTGCGATTATGTGGAAAAATGTGCAATAAGGGGAAATTTGCATACAATGTCTCACTCCCACACTTGGAATTAAAGGGGATGAAAACGCTGTGCCAAGCTGTTCTCACTCCCTTCAGCTTCACAGTACCTTTCTCCAGCAACACAGTGGAATATTACAGATCCTATGTGGTTTGGAGGACAATGGAATTGGCTAATTTAAGAGCACCATTAATGCACAGCGTAAGCAGCTTGCACTGTTCAAGGACCAAATGCAACGGAATGGTGAGAAGCTTTTAGCATGTCAGAGTTTGAGTGGGCCAGGTCTCAGAGTGGATGTAGAGTGTGGAAATGCTGCGCGGCTAATATACTGCTGTGTTCTGCTACACAGGCCTAATGGCCAACCAGTGTCCATAACAGTAAGCCTATTACTCACTCCTGTTTACAAAAAAAACTTCATATACATAATTCAACTATTTCAAAAGTATGTGGTGACTAAGAAGCCTTACAGAAACAAGAATGAATGCTCCCTCATCACATATTAAAAATACATCTCAAATTTCGTTATTATTTAATAATGGTGAAAAAACGGTGTGGTTATGTAATAAGAAGGAATGTGCATATTCTGTCCAGTGAAGAGAAGTGGTCCATCCTTTTAGATAGGCTGTTAGTTTACATTAATTTTGGGGAATTCTATTCAAATTCACCACCCCTTACTTTGCATAGGGATTGCCATGTGTGTGGATACGGTTCCATGTAATTGTTTATTCCAGAAGAAATGTGAAAGGCATATGCATATCATTTCATCAGTTGAGTGAAAATATTTGCAAATGATGGGGAAATGATTAGACCAATGGTGAACTCAACAGTTCACTTGACAAAGGTCTGAGTTAAAAAATAACTATGAATTTTCTCTCCAGCATCTGTGGATATGTAAATCTCACACTGGTTACATTCATAAATATGAGGCCAATATTACTAGAAAATTTTGCCTCGGTTTAACATTGGATCAAACAAAGTCAAGTGAGGGTTTGAGTGACAGAAGTTACTACGGTTTTTATCAGAACAGCCCATTATAGCCCATTATAATGTGCGATCTGGATGAAGTGGGCATCACATCAAGGGTGGTTCTGTTGACAACATCACTTGCTAAGTGAAAAAAAAGGATCTTAGGCTTTTATAAGGCAATTCAGAGAAACCAACTGCAGAGTCAGGGCACATAGAAAGGAATCATGACTCCTGAGTGCATTCATCTGTGTGTTCTGTGGTTCCTTTTCTTCACAGTTGCTGAAAGTCAGTTTATTCTGTTCAGAACAACAGAGTATGAAGCTATGCTGCATGCTCTGAGTTCATGTTGTTGAAAAATTGAAGTTGTATGATGTGAACTCAGTATTTATTATGAAGACAAAAAAAGCTTTGCCCAATTAGTGAGAGGGATGGGATGCTTAAGTTCAGAGTGTCTGTCAATCAAACCCATACCATATGTGAAGCGAAGAGCCTTAGGCCTGACGCCCACCATGTATAGCATATTACTGAACATCTACATTACAGATACATCATGTAACGCAGATTACTGAACATCCAAAGAGCAGAGACATGATGTACAACACAACACTGAACATCCAGAGAACAGAGGCAACACCTACAGCACATTACAGAACATCCAGAGAACAGAGACAACTCGTACAGCACATTACAGAACATCCAGAGAACAAAGACATCATGAACACCTATAATGTTTGTCTACAGCAACTGCTATCCTATTAATCTGCCAACTATACTCTGTCCATGGCATATGCTATCAGTGTCCAAATCTGTAATTTTCCATTTTTATTTGGATTTCTATAACTGGTTTGCCTGCCTATGGATTTGTTGACATTTGTGGACGAATGAGCGGCTTACTACAATTCCATCACCTGCGATGTGCATTAACCTGTTATATACTTTTATTTCACAAGTTGAAAGGGGACAAGATTATCACATTCATAAAATTAATTGCTATGAAATTGACTGAAGCTATGGCATTGTCAATAATAATACATAAAAATGATGTGTCCCTACACAATATAAAGTGTTAGAGATTACGTTAGGCTTTATACTTCAAAACCAGCAATGAAAGCCATTTCCCTTTCAGGTTCATTGTACTAAAACACCATAGTAACACAATATTCTGACCTCAATGTAACTATCCAAAGCAGAAAATTGAGAAGAGGACATTAGCATGGATATATTTAGGCTGTGGTCTAGTGACAGCTATTCATTGTTTTGAATATGTCAGATTCGAGGTCAAATCAATCTATATGCATGGTTTGAGGAAAGCAATTCCATTTGGATGGACTAATTCCATTTCCAATTAAAAATGACTGAATGTGAAATGAAATTGACCCCAACAATACACACATTTATCTATCCGACTAGTAACCTCAGAAGCTGGTTAACATTGGATTGCGCTCTCTGACAAAAATGATTCAGTATTTTTTCCTTTGTTTACGGTGCGATACTATTGCCATTCAACAAAAAAAATTTAAACAAACTTCAAACAGGCTTTTGAGAAGTACATTTCTTTTAGGAATATTGGAAAATTGCAAATGATAGGTTGAAAAGCTTCTGTAGCCAGCAGATGCTGCATTAGAATACATTTCTTTCTAACATTCAAATTTACAAGATAAAATGACTTAGTTTGTTGTTTCAGTGTGTTCTGGATTAATATGGGTTAAAATATGCAAACTCTGGAAATCTACAGTGGTGAGAGACAACATGTAACTTGTTTAGCATTTTCTGTATTGTTGCATACATTTGACCTGTTTTTTAAAGAAAATAACACAAAGCCATTGCACTAAATTGATACAATTTTACTTTAAATTTCTGTTGATAAAAAAAATAAAATACAAACCTCTAGTCTGATCAGTTCAAACGTTAAATAGTCGTACCGTGTTATTTTCATCAAAGCTGTAACTACCCAGCCTAGATTGGGCAATTAATATTGTTCTGTGCCATTTCATCATAAGTCACTTTTACTGTAGGAATAGAAGACATTATACATCATTTCTACATTCACATGGATGTTATCATGATTATGGATACTCTCTCAGTGAGGAGATAGATACCTTTTGTTTATCATTTTGGATATGTTCAACTTCTGCAATGATTATGAAATACATACAATGATACGTACATAAATGAATCACAAATAATAATAACTCTTTAAGAAACTTTCAGTTAACTCTTTAAGAAACGTCTTATTTGGAATTGTATAAGCTCGAGAGACCAATTTTTGATTTCCTGTACTTCTCCGGTTATAGCAAAATGACTTATGTGGCTGATTCATACCCTATTCTAGGAATTAATCTGTGTCTATGAAACAGTCACGCAGAAAATAAAATAAAAGATTTTGATAAATTGTGTTGTTTTTGTGTTTTTTGTTAAATAACTTTTATATAATATATTATAAATACTTAGAGGAAGATCTGATCATAATTTAGGTCAAACTAATGGTGTTAAAAATTCAAAGTAATGCACTCACAGCCAGCAATTGCTTTAAGTTAATTAATATAGCTTCCTAGCTAACTGACTGGTCCATTCCACCAGGCTTGAGTTCAACTTCAACTTTAATTTCAAAGGTTTATTTGTCATTTGCAATAACAAGTTATGGGAATTAACTGCTTGGTTTCCTACGCCCGACAGTGCAGTTAAAACTGAGAAAAGTAACAGAAATTATAATATAAAAATAAGAAGATAACCCAATCAATCAATAATAACACAATACAAAAACACGCATCAATAATAATAACTATACAACTGTACAACCGCAGTGCAATGTAAACAGGTATGCATGATATAACCGGGAGATGAGCATGATATCTAGTGACAGGTGTGCATGGGACTATGGATGGAAGTGAAGAGGGGTTCCTGAATTGAGCAGCCTGTTAGTTTTGGACGGAATACTCCTGTACCTTCTGCCTGACAACAGCTTGGTAAACTGTCCATGGCATGGGTCTCTCGCATAGATTTGAGTGATAGATTAGTAACCATACATCAGTAAGTATACATTTTCGGGCATTTCAGTAAATTAATTTGAAAAACAATAATTTAATTAACATGTGATGGTACTACAACTGGTAGTACAAGGTGTTTCTGGAAAAACGTCTGCCACCTCAGGAGGGGTAAACGGGGAACCATCCAGGCTGTGTACAGTAAGGATGGAACACTGCTGACCTCAACTGAGGAGGTAATTAAGCGATGGAAGGAACGCTTTGAGAAACACCAAAATCCCACTGACATGCCCTCTGTAGTAGAGGCAGAGCTGGAGGCTGATAGGAAAGCATCGTCGATTTCCTTGGCAGAAGTCACTGAGGTAGTTAAACAGCTCCATAGTGGCAAAGCTCCAGGGATTGATGAAAGCTTTGGATGTGGAGGGGATGTTTTGGATGACACGCCTGTTCAACATTACGTGGGAGACGGGTGCAGTGCCTAAGAAGCTGCAGAGTGGGGTGGTGGTTCCCTTGTTTAAAAAGGGGGACCAGAGGGTGTGTGCCAAATACAGGGGTATCACACTACTCAGCCTCCCAGGGAAATTTTACTCAAAGGTGCTGGAAGGGAGGGTTCGGCAGATAGTCGAACCTCAGATTGTTGAGGAACAATGCAGATTCCATCCTGGTCGTGAAACAACCGACCAGCACTTTACAATTGCAAGGATCCTGGAGGGGGCCTGGGAATATGCCAATCCAGTCTACATGTGTTTTGTGGATCTGGAGAAGGCGTATGACCGGTTCCCCCGGGAGGTACTGTGGGAGGTGCTGGGGAGTATGGAGTGAGGAGGTCCCTTCTTAGGGCTATCCAATCCCTGTACGTCCAAAGTGAGAGCTGTGTTCGGGTTCTCGGTAGTAAGTCAGATTCGTTCCAGGTGGGGGTTGGCCTCTGCCAGGGCTGCACTTTGTCACCAATCCTGTTTGTAAAATTTACGGACAGGATATCAAGGCCTAGTCGAGGTGGGGAGGGGTTACAGTTCGGTGGGCTGAGGATCTCATCGCTGCTTTTTCCAGAGGATGTGGTCCTGATGGCAGCTTCGGTCAGTGACCTCCAGCACTCACTGGACAGCTGAGTGCGAAGCGGTTGGGATGAGGATTAGCACCTCTAAATCTGAGGCCATGGTTCTCAGCAGGAAACAGATGGAGTGCCTCCTCCGGGTAGGGAATGAGGCGTTACCTCAAGTAAAGGAGTTCAAGTATCTCAGAGTCTTGTTTGCGAGTGAGGGAAAATTGGAGCGGGAGATTGTCCGGAGAATTGGAGCAGCGGGGGCGGTATTAAATTCGCTTTACCGCACTGTTGTGACGAAAAGAGAGGGAAGTGTTCCAGGCACGTCCAGCTGGGAGGATACCTCGGGGTAGGCCCAGGACTAGGTCGAGAGATTATATTTCGACACTGGCCTGGGAACGCCTCGGGATCCCATAGTCAGAGGTGGCAAATGTAGCTCAGGAAAGGGAAGTTTGGGGTCCCCTGCTGGAGCTGCTGCCCCCGCGACCCGATAACGGATAAGCAGATGAAGATGATGATGATGATGATGACGGTACTACCACTTCTTCATTGGCCTTGGACATTTCTTTTGAACTTCTAAGCTTTTGTACCTAAATGAGCACTTATGTAATGTAAAGAAACATTATTTGGTGTGCAACTTTCTACACTTTCCACATGCTGACTTTTTTGAGCTGTTATTTTACCTGGTAATTATGCTAAGCACACATTCCCATTTACAGCAACAACATGGAAGCAATTATGTTTTACTGTCTTGCTCAGGGACAAAACAACAGGGATTTTAATGTACAACATGTATATGATAAGAATGTGTGGTCTTGGATGGACTACTTGATAAAAAAATATATATACCGTGTTTTTCACAACACATTTGTTCAAAGAGGTTTGGTTTTTGTGTAAGAAAAATGTGGATGGTCAGACAGAAGAAGAGAAGCTGAATGGGCGCCTGAAAGGGCATATGAAGGAACTGATAATGAATATTACAGACACATAGAGTACACAAAGGAACACAAACGCACACACACAGATATAAGGGGACACAAGTGTAGAAATATCCCACCTGCTGAAGTTGGCTCCTCACCATCTGCTGCTGTGGAAGGAGAACAGAAAGAGCGGAGAAAACCAGCAGTTATTATATTGTGAGGCTTAAACATAACATCACTGGAGTGTAACTTACAGCAAAGGCTTTAATAGTGTAACTCCATTATGGACCTCAGAGATTTTGACTGTATAATGATCTTAAATAATGATCTAATCAAGTGACTGATGCATGGATCCATGACTCATAAACTCTCAATATTCCCATGCGGAGTCACAACATACCAGTAAGGCCAACACTATGACCAAAACAGCTTCAGTTCATACAACGAAAGCCAAAGGGACCCATCCAGTACGCAGTGCTATCGTGTAATGCTAGTGCTTCAACAAACCCCGCCCCCCTTATGCCCCCTGTGGCTTTTCAGCACTGGTCACTGGCCTTTGACTAATGTGGATTCATCATTCTGGACCAGTGTACAGTAGGATTACTCTGCAAGGCGTACAAGGACGAATTTCTCCCCTAATCCCATTCTTATACCTTGAGTGAGTGACAGACCTGAGACCCGGGCTGTCTCACATCATTATTAGCTCTGTGTCTCCGCCCGATCACATGCTAGAGTGGACCTGCCACAAGCACACAGTCGCTGAGAATACAATGCTGTTGTTATCCTACACATTGTGATGGGTTCTTTTTTTCTTCTTATATTATATATTGAAGTCAAAACACGTCCAATTTATTCTCTTTCCAAATGAACAGCCACTTTGAATGGATTTTATAAATATAACTGGGTGTACTGAATGGATTTCAGTAATATTATTAATTTAAACATAAAGTTGTAATCCAGGTACAGTAGTGCTCGTATTTCTTAGGGGTTGAGGGCTTTTCAAACTGTAATTGGTTTCATTTAAGTATAAAATGTAGTTTTTGTTGGTGTAGTGATGTTACCAGCATATGATTAGACATTAGATTACTTTCTAACCCAGAAAGGATACTTGCCCAGAAAATGTACATAATGATTATTATCTCTTTCGGCAATGACAAACAATTCAGCATAGAAAAAAGCTCAAGTACAAGTTAGTTCCGCCTGAACTCATCCAACAATTGGAAAACACTATGATCCTCAAATGTATTTGGGAGAATCTTTGGTCCTCTGTAACTGTAACCTAGCGGGGCCCTCCCAGTAGGCGCCAGCGGTTAGAGGTACTACATTGAAGTGTTAATGCGCCACTACACTCTGAGTTTAATACCAAGGTGCGTCATTGCCATTCATGACCAAGAGGTTTCAAAGGGCGTGCGTCGCCCGGGGCTAAGGGAGATGGAGACAGAGAAGCCGGTCCTTCTCTCCATGTGGGCTCCGACATCTCAGACAGGTTGGACTACAGGACTTGTTCTGATAACTTTGAGTTCACCCCTCCAAGTGGTTTCATAAATGCATCAGTAAAGTCATCCCCAGTGTGACCACACATATCCAAGCCAGAAGGCCTTATATTACAAGCAACAACATCTACAGTGAGCTAAATGTCAGAGCTGATGCTCTCCAGGAGAAGAAAACCAAAATGGTTGCTTACAAGAAACACACCATAGAACCGTCAAAATGTCAACTAAGAACAAATACACGACTCAGAACAAATCCTACAGCGGCAACTATTTATTCATGTTTTACCATCATGTTACCAGGTAAGTATGCTATCCACACATTCTTATTAACAGCCATGACCTGCTAGCAATAAGAGTGAGCTTCTCAGGGACTCAGTGACAGGGTTTTGACCAGTACTGTAGGCTACCATGTATCCCCATGGTCATGGCACATTAGGTGTCACCAAAACATCAAAGACCACAAGGTATCAGCCTGCAGAGCCTACTATAAAAACCTATCAGTCAACCCGAATGCCTTCTATGCTTGTTTCTAGGCATGTAACTCTAAACTGTGCTTGAGACCACCTGTGGTACCATAGGGATTTCTCATACCGTAGCGGAAAACCTTTCAAAACAGGGAAACATTGGCATAGTCCGTGGGCCCAGATGGTATACCAGGGCAGACCCACTGGCAGGTCTCTTCAGGGACATCTCCAATCTCCCCCTGATCCAGATTATAACAACAACCAGCTTCAAGCCGACTGCTATAGTCCCTGTGCCCAAGGACGCAAAGGAAACCAACCTAAATTCTGATTATCCAGCAGCCTGTCCGGCAGGCCAGAAATGCTTTGAAAGGCGGGTCATGGCTCATATTAGAACCATTGTCCTGATTCAATTTGTGTACCGTCTGAAAACAGATCCAGAGACGAAGCATTCTTATTTCTGCTCCACACTGCTCTCTTCCACCTGGACATGAGGAATATCCATAAGTAAGAACCCTGTTCACCGCAGATCAGAGTTCAATACCATAATGTATGCTCCAAGCTTATCACTAAGCACAAGACCTATGGAATGAACCTCCTTCTGCATCTGGATCGGGCCCTTCCTGACGTAGGCAACAATACATCCGTCACGGTCAAGTCTGTAAATATCAGGACCTTACAGTGATTCTTTTCCAGTCTGTTAGTCTGTTAAACAAGGGGCCCAAATGAAAGATCATATAGGTGAATGAAAGACGAAAGATCATATATGATCATATAAGTGTCTGCTAAATGACTAAAGTGTCTGCTTAAATGATTATAATAAAAAAGCTAATGTATTGCCTTCGGTATTGAAAATATCCATAGGCTCTACACCTCCCCCACTTACGCTCCACAAACTCTGTCATGCATAACAAGAGCATGTGCAGCCCTGTGTAATAACAATACATACATTTTGTAGTAGTGTCTTGCATCAGAAAATGATGTATAAAGTTTTCAGTGTTTAGTTTTTTGGCTTTAAGACTTACCTTATCCTCAAATAGACAGAAAAGGCCAATTGGCTAATAATAAAAACTGTAACTGATAGCGGGTACAGCCTCTGGATTCTATCAATTTTGCAAGCCTTAGGTCGAAAGAACTCTCATAGCTTCAAAGTTCCCACTGCCAATATCAGAAATGGGCCCAGTGTCCAAAAACATTTGGGGAAATTGGTCTTGACCCAAAGTAGAACACGCTGTCAGTTCCATGTTATAACACCAATAACAGCCAATGCATGTCATTTTACAGCGGGCACTCACGGGCCTTCAGGTAACTGCTGAAGCTTCCCGTGTCCTTCTGTGAACATAAAACGACACCTGAGTGTTCCTCGTCAAGAAACCAGATAAAGCCTAGTTCAACAGGCCGGCAAAAGAAAGTGTTGATCATGACTGCCCTCACAAGATTCTAACCTATGTCGCCCATGTGCCTTTTCAAGTCTGTGCCTTTAACCACAAAACCAGAGCTGGCCATTTCCCGGGTGTAAGTATAGCATATTGACCTTTTATAATGTTGTTATGCTTTAACATCACGTCAAGTTTGAATAATTCGTTAGACACCATTAACAATCATGTTAAACTGAGTAACGTTTCTAATGAAGTTTACCTCCACCACAAATACTATCTATGAACTGTATGACTTATGCCACTGGCTGTTTTAACAGCTTATTTGCCATTGGTGAATGAACTACTGTATCAATATTTGTGCCGATAACAAACTTTTACGTCAAGTGAAAAGACGAGAGAATCGTGTAGCCAACGAAGTGTTTGACTATCCAGAAGAAATGCTAAGACATAATTAAAAAATCCACCAGAAAAAGTCGCAATATAACAACAGTAAACTGGTGATGGCCGTTCTTCTAGCAGCATGATATTATGCAAGCAGCACTAACTCAGATTTACTTTTTCTAAATAAAAACATAATTGAACTATATAAGGCGATATAGTTAACAATCTAGTCTGTCTTTTTATGTTTGATGTCTGTTCCAGTATTGTTCTTGTCTGTTTACATACTAGATTGTTAACTATAAGGCCTAATAAATGTGAATTATGGCATTTATTGCGATAATGAAAATCTGAATGCTGCCAGCATAATATCCTGTTGCTAAAATAACGCTAATGAAGCCTCGTTTGGCCATCGCCACAGTAAACAGTTACATTTTAGGCATCCCGTAGCTACAGAAGATTGTAGCCAGTGAAGTTTTTGTCTATTCTGAACATGCCGTTTAACATCAAATTTGCCATTCGTAAATGACCTTGAGTGCCTATCAACATAGGTGACTGACTTATTTTAGCCTACCTATTACCTAGCTGCATTAAGCTATAGCCAACGAAGTTTGGCTGTAACTGTATTTATGGCAAAAACTTTTTATTCTTTGCTCAAAGCAGTTTGAAATATGGTTTTGTTAGAAGACAATTTCAGGAAAAAGACCTAGGAATTCCCCACTGAAATTTCTGAAAAGTCACAAGAAAACACCACAGTTCCCATATTATTGTCTTCAGGGGTAAGTAATTAGTATCTAACTCAAATAAATGGGATTGTAGTTTCAGAAATTGCACTCTGAAATACAGTATGCACCTCAAAAAATGTTTCAGAAACATACAAATAACCAATTTTAATGTAAAATATGTTTCCTTTTCTGTAGGATGGTTCCTTAGAAGTCCATTCTCAGTAACTGTCATTGTCCACTGTATTTATTAACCAGTGGTTGCCTGCCACTTAGTGGGACTGTGCAATTTGGGAGCAAGATGTTATAACATATGTAATATAACATGAGATGTGGTAAGAATGCTTCCAGGCCATGAAAGATCTGGCACGTCACCAATGCCTGGACAGAAAACATCTAAAATTACCTTGCAGTCCAATGTACATATTTGAAAGTTGCAGCCATCTTCTCAGGAAACATTTTATAGAAATCCATATAATGACAGCTGAGTAGTGTACTGCAGTGTTTTATTAAAGCTTGTTGAAGATTTTAGCCAAGTCCTCTTTTTCCAGAGAGAAAGAAATAGAATGACACAAGCATGGAAGCGATTCAATATCTTTTTCTCAAACATCAACATCGTCTCTGCCAATACTCTCTGAAGGGACCCTAGTCTTCTCAGACAGAACCGTGTCCAGGGATAGTGTACTTCGGTGCACATTAAGTCTCTAATTCAATAAACAGTGTCCTTTATGTCTTCTTGTCAGGCTGTATAACCACGCATGACACCGAAAATAATCTCTGCATAGTGTTGACTACAGCATTATGACAGCTAATCTGTACCATCCAGGATATTTCCAATGAAACTCACATGCATAAAATCACATGCACATAATAATGTCACCAAACACGTATGAGTAGAAAACCTTAGCTGATGAGTAACCGAGGGTGAGGACAGTGGAAAAAAGGAAGACTCCTGCAATCCCAGATGTCTGGCAAAAGCTCCTTGTGAATTCTTCCCATGCACCAGATGACTCTTCTGATCCCAAGACCAAGGGACCAGACAAATTCCTCAGTTCTCTTAATATAGGTTCTCCTTGCATCCCTTCCTATTCAGCCACTGCATAGACCAACACATGTACACGGAGAAACAGAACCATTGAGTCATCTCCCTTGGTACGGTCTGTTGGTGGATCATTTCTGTTAAGTCAAGTCTGGCAATGGCTTTCAAATCACAATGCTGTTTTTTTACAGTCATGTCACTAGGTAAGTATTGTAAAAACACGTTCATATTTACAGCAACAATCTGGGAACAATTAGGGTGGACCGTCTTAGTATACGTTTGGATCGGCACTCAGCACTGCAGGGGGACCTGTGGGACCATAGTGAGGCAATAGGAACCATCCCTGTGTGCTCGAAAATAATGTGTTCTTGTGGCAGAACTAACACACATAATGAAGTTCAAGACCCATCTCAAAAAGTTAAAATAGAAGGATATGTTGCTTGAGGAAACAATTACATGCTAAAGTACTGGGAAAGATGTGTGGAAAGTAAAGTTTTATTTGGTTAACTTCTGACATCGTACCAGGAAACAATGGTTTGCTAAAGAGTTTGTCATCTGTTGTTCTCCTATAGGGTGGGGTTGGACTGGGTGGAACAAGGACCATTGAAGGGTGAAGAAAAGGAAAGGAGGTGGGCAGAAAAAATATGTTGCATTGTGGGTTGTAAATTATTTGTTTCGGTAAAAAGAGAATGAAAATGAAAAGGGAATTGCATATGATCCCAGCAATGTTGTATATATTTTTATGTATTCATAAGGGCATCGTTATGCTTTATTTTATAATATTACACTGTGCAAGGATAGAGTTTCCTAAAACAGCAATGGGACAGATTTAAACCCACAATGCGGAACGCACGTGTTCCACGGACAGTGGTGCAGAACTTTTGACCAACTGAGACCACATATTAGTTTCTACTGTATATGTGCTATTAAAAATAATCGTGTACATGCATGTACACACCGCAACCGCAAAAACACACAGAGGAAATGGGATGTCAAACACAGAGGACAGAGACAGTTCCCATGATTTCCCCTCCTTTGTATAGTGCGCCTTCCAGTGTTATCTTAGGCTGAGTCTAGCCCACAAACATTTGGTTACTGTCCGGGAGGACAAACACAGACATGGCGAGCGGTCCAAGGTGTGCATGCATGAGTGTATGTGTGAAGCTAAATATTATCATTTACACAGTATGCTGTTCTTGGAGCTAGTTGGATGAGAATACATTTTTCTCTGTAATGTGGCTTTATTATGGCTTGCCAAGGGAAAAGAAACACGCTCAGCTTGATTCAGTTTTCAGTTAGTGTATAACAAAGATTCTTTACAATAGCCATACACGGTAAACCTGGAAAACTAGGGTAACATATGCTCAGATGAACTATTGGTCTCAAGTCTTCCCATTGCCTCCAAACATTTCTGTATATTGTTGATAAAAACATGTATTTTCTTACATTGTTTGTTAAGAATTGCTTTCAGCAAGACATTTTGGAGTGTAATTACTCTGCCAAATATGACTTGCATAAGATTCCGTTGTCATTTCCCAAGCGCCACAACAGAAGAAATAGCTCAAAGCAATGCTGGCAACATTAGAAAAGTACTCAGGAGATGAAACCATTTTAGGACATAGTCCAACATCACTTTTGTAAAATTTGCTGAATCTCATTGAGAGAAAACGGGATTTCACACAAACTGCAAACATTGTGTCCTATCAGAATCATCACCCTCTAAACACTGTAAAATGTTGATGTTTTAAATAAATTGGAGGCAGTAGGATTGGTTGTTCAACAACAATTGAAGTGTAGGGCATCTTTTGTGACAACTTTGAGTGGCAGTTTCTGCTAAGTAGAGTTCCATTGCTGGTGTGTGTTCATTTACAATAAAAACAAGGAAAAGTGAACTATGAGAGTCAACTTGTTTTTATATGTCTAGACTGTTGTTCTGTTGACTTTGTATAGTACGCATTGCATTCTGCGGTTGTGCCAATATAAACTGACACTGTTAAGGAATAAGAATGTACAGGAACATTTGGATCATTAACGTATAGCTGCCATACACATCACACAAACAAAGCAATAGATAAGTGTATACTTAAGTGATAGTTAAATCTGATAGTTAATCCTCAGATTAACTATCAGGTTAAATGTGTTGACATTCCTAGAAATATATAGTATAGCAATCTTTTAACCAAAAAGGTGCCTATTACCAAATACACAGAACACAAAATGACAGTCTATAATACCACATGATACCTATTAATTTGACCACCAAGCATTACAGTATATTGGTAAATTATTTAAATAATTTATTTAACAGTATAAAATGATTCAGCTAAAAATTGTTTACTTTCCATCATGCACTGTTGAGTGAAATATAACCTATTTTTAACACCAATTCAAACTGCAACCATCATTGTAACAACAGATGGTCTGTATTTCAGCAAACAAAAGATTTCAGACCAAGTCCCAGATAAAAAAAATACAGATCTTAGCAGCAACATTTTACAACTATTCATATACACTGTTCTCCTATTGCAAAACATCATATTTCTATGTGCTGAATTCCTGCAGTACACTTGCTTTTGCTGCACACACCATACCAGCCAATTTATCCTACGAAAACATTTAACAGTTCATGTGAAAGTGATTTCAGGAGGCATGATCTGAGGTGGAACTGGTTGGGAGTGGTCTGATGTTATTAGGTGAGTGCCAAGTAAAACATGGACTAATATCACGAGTGCGTAGTGCTGCAAGGAGTTTACAGGCAGAAAAAAGTCATGAAACATCATTGCAATTTACATCTTTACAAAGACCTATAGGTCAATTTCCAGATTTTAGCCATGTACAACATTATTAAAAGTGATTTTGTTAATGTGCATAGACAGTTTCTGTTACTGCAACTTATGCTTCAACCATTACCATCACAAATAATCAGACATGTAAAAAGTACAAAGTAAAAGTACTTGGTTGCGTTTACCATATGAGGAAAGTTTTTAAGTTAGACATAATTGACCAGGTAAATGTAATTCATAACTGTCCAGTGACCAACAATGAACTGGTGAACTGGTGAATGAACATTAACTTTATACACCTTTGCTAATAATTCACAACCTTATATACTTAAGTCAATTTCCAATCTAGCTTACTTTCTGTATTCAACATGTTTACCTAGTAGGTCAGAGCATTATTTTTCAACATTCATTCAACATGTTACCCTACAGAATGCAGACGAAGGAGTCTAAGACAAAAATACTGTATGTAGTTAGCGCAGATACATACAGTATGTCAGGACATGTGTCACATGTTGTTACATCACCAACATCAGCAAACCGATTAGTATGCATGGGTGTTCCTGGCCACACCCTCACTTGAAGCTAATGTAATAAATTCCAGGCAGCACAGCGTGCAGCTAGCAGGGGATCAGAACAATAACAGCTTTTGGATAGCCTCATAAAATAACCACAGGACTGTAGTTTCCCAGTGCTACTGATACAGACTCAGAGCTCTGCTTCAGCCCAGACGTAGGAGATAGAAGGAAATCTCACATCAATCAGATCTAGCTCACATGCAGTACATTCATTGCCTTGTACAATGAAACCAGCAGAAGGGTAATGAAATCCTGTCCAGACTGCCTGTTGATATTCAGTATAACCAGTCGACGGTAAAATCTGTTTACATTAAGTGGTGGTACATTGAAGGATACCGGTGTAGTGATATTTTACGAAGAACAGCAGGCAGTGACCTCGCTGAATAACTAATGAATGACAAAATGAAAGATGGACTCATCGCGCAGTGAGAGCTCACAGTGACGTCAGAACAGTGCTGAGCGGTGCCGACAAGCCCGGTGTAATGACGCGAAGAGGTAACGTGTTGGACTCCTGCTGCGTGGCCCCCCGGCCCACGGCCCAGCATCAAGGTCATAACCAATCTGGGTAATGGATCTTATCTCCATTTAGCAGCATGGCATCAAGGACTGACCGCGCTGTCAACGCTATTGCTGGCAGCCCAGACGCCACTCTCAGAGGTTGACAAATGCTGTTTGTGTCTGTCAAGTGGCCAAGTGATGAATATCGAACACTAGAACACTGGGTCAGAGATTGTGTTCATTTATTGGTTAAGCATTCCGGTTTTGCAGAAGAACATCTGAAGTAATCAATGTGTGTGTATGGGAAAATTGGTTTTATTGGCCTAGCAATGAATCTGGGACACTAGAACATCGGGTTGGAGATTTGATTCATGTACTGGTTTAGCAATGAAGAATTGCAGAAGATCAACTGACATGATCAATATGTGTCTACAGTAAAGTTGTTTGCTTTGTATCGCCCTGTTTTTTACTCATAACAGAAAGCAAAATAATGAATCCGTATTCCTTTCTTTGGATCTGTTGTTTTGATAGCATGCAGTGAATGTCCATCAAATTATATTATTTAAAATCACATGAATTACATTTTGTAATCATGAGAATCTCTTCTTTTGTAATCATGAGAAAAACATGAGAATCTCTCTCTTGATAGATATACATATCTTTCAACTGTGGTAAAAATCGCTAGCTATGATGGATTTGTCAATCAAAAGTAAATCCAAGTCAGTCCTCTTACAAACACAATTAATTAGATGAGCCAGTTTCTGTATTGTGGGGGTAACATGAGAGTCCCTACGACTAACACAATATACTGTATTGGCAAATTACATAAAGTAGAATTTTTTTTACCGATCAAAGGCTTAAGATGAACACATTTCTTACCTCTCCACAATGATAGCCAACAGCTATAATAAGCCTCCTAATACAAAAGAGTATGCTGGGTTTGTACCTCACATTTCTAGTGGATGCATTTAGTAAGTTTAGAAGACAAGCACTCAGAGACCTGCTAAATTTTTTTATAAACCAGTCAGATTATCGCAACTCTGAATGTGATTGGTCATGGCCAGTGTGTCGTATTGCCACCTTTTTGTCCTGCAAGGTTTTCGTCAAGTCAAGTGACTCACTGCTCACCCCGCCCACTCTCAGAACCTCTTATGTTATGGAAACAACATTGGAGGAGTGATGATATCTAAGAGGTATGTGCGATGAACTTTTGCCTCGGAAAAAGGGAGTGAACTAACTGCTCCATATTTCCAAATTTGCCACACAAACACTTATTAAGCCAATTATTGATTGAAACCTATGTCTCCATAAAAGCAGTGTTTTCATTTAAGATCACCATTGTTTTAGTCATGATGATACAATCATTCCCTTGCAATGTCTTAGTTTCAGAAAGTCAAGACCTTATAGCATCTTTGTACTTAAGAGATTGGCACTTTCTTCTTTCTCAAGTCGTGACTTCATTCTTTGCTATTTTCCAGTCATGTCAGCACAAGTGATGGGTAAAGCCAGCCACAAACCAATAGCTATGTTGACATGTGGCTTTGGTAAAATAAAATACTGCACTCCCAAAAATGAGCTTTGAGTATCTGTTAACACTCATCTGGCTCGTATTACTGATGCATTACATGTCTTTTAAAAAGCTTGCAACCAAAGTCAGGCATTGCAAGTAAAACACAATATAAATTGTTTATAATCCATTTGGTGTTGTTTTATTAAACATATTTGTCCTAAGATTTGACAGAAATTCTTTGGAAATATACATTAGAATGGTGGAAAGATTCCACAGCCCTTTAAGGAAGAATCCTTATTTTCCTCTAACTGAATAAAAAGTCAAAAATGTCAGAGCCTGTAAAAAGGCCCCCCAAAAATGTATATACATTTTCACACAAACTGGAAGGATATATGTATTGTTTTATGTCAGGGCAAAAGTAATACAGTAGATTTGCCAAAAAATCATATGCCCTCGTCTTTGAAACTATATGTTTTCCACATCTGCTTTGAAGTGTCAGGAGTGGTGCATGGTGCTCAACACCCTACTGTCTTTCCACCTAAACATCCTGTTTGAGAGATTACATAAGAGACCCTTAGGTGATTCTAATGAGGAACATCCCATCAACACATGGCAATACAAGAATTCTATTTGTATCCACATCCAGCATGAGATTATACATTTGGCTGGATATACAATACGTTGAGGTAAAAGATACAGCCGAATGCAGAAAGAAAAAAAGCATTTTTGACAGGAAAAATGCCAAATGTCAATGCAAGATGCATGTTCAAGTAAGCATGCATGCAAACCAAGGGCTAGAAGAAATCCTGTCACAGAGGCACCCCATAATATTTTAACATAATTGTTGAGTTCTTGTTCTGGTACATCAAATACAATCTCCTACAACCGCAACCGTTATGTGGATGACATGTCAAGGTCTCAAAGCTCAAATTTACTCCAGGCAGAGCTAAGAATCTGTCTGATGCTACCAACCCTCCCCAGAGAGTTAAGGACCAGGCCGACTCTAAATAACACACAGTAGCTTTTGTGCTGTTCAATACAAAAGTCCTTTCCACAATGGATTTATTGTTTTCAAAATGCACTGTGAAGAAAATTCCACATAAACAGAGGAGAGGGTAGCCCACATTGATTTGATTGCAAGAACGTATTGTAAAAGCTGTTAATAATATGCGAATAGGAGCCAGTGGCTGCTCTATGCCCCTCAAAGTAGTTGCATTCTGGTGAACATGTGGTTGGGTCAGAGCGCCAAATTCTCGTATTTAAGTTTTTCATGACTATTAAAGCTGTGAGTGTAAGGATACGAAATCAAAAACACATGGGGAGAGGTAGTGAGTGATGGGGGAAAGGGAGAGAATAATTTGATGAATAGGAGCAAGGTTGTGAGTGAGACGGGGCTACAAAGAGATAAAGCAAAATAGAGTAGGAAGGAGAAAACGTGCAGTTACATATTATATCGGTATGATTGACATGTCAAGATGACTGAGGCATGCGAAGTGGGATTAAGGGTTTCCCTGATATTAGGCCAGGGGTGATGTGGACTGGGGGGGGCACAAGCCAAGGAGACAAGCTGCCACAAGCCGGATGGAAAGCCATGTTAACAATCCACACAGAGATTACACCTCACCACCTGTGAACAGTTACCCACGAAACTACCAATAGAGACTCGCAGGCCGTCAATCCAGAACTACCAACACCGCACGGGCCCCGGATCAACATCATCCTGGGGGGGGGCCTAGCTCACCAACCTCTTAACTACCAGCACAATTTAGAACTGAGAAAAAATTGCAACATTGACATGAAGAGGCCTAATCAGTCAGAACATTGGTGTAGACAGGTGACGGGCCCATCACTGCACAGATTGAGCTTTCCTTTCTAAAACCCAGGAAACAAGAGAACAATGTCACAGTCTTTTTATGCTGAAAGGGGTTAAAAAGCAACGCACGGATTTGCATCCTTTTTCTTAAATGGACCTCTGTGTGGTCCTGGTGTATAGGGAGAATGGACTTTGAATGGGAGACAATAGTACCATCTGTGGTAAAATGCTGTTAGGTCAGATCACTGGTCCAGAGTGGTAAAATATCAGAGCATACTTGCCAGCCCGTTTTTAGATTTGCGGTAATTTGTGCATATCTTCAATAGTGAATACTTTGAGCCGATATTTAAACAAACACTTACATTAAATACCATCACAAAGTTCTACCTTTGCATTGCTTGATGGTAGGTATTTTTTTTTGATGTATGTTCTTCCAGGGATCAAAAAAATGGAAAATAAGGCACAATAAACAGTTACAGGAAAAGCTTCATTTAGACTGTGACTGCCAATCCCCCCAAAACTCTTGTTGTGTTTCACAAAGAGACAATTGACTGGAGACATGCCAATATAATTAAATTTTCAGGAAACACAAAAGGCCCTATCCTTGCATTTCATACTGGATGCAAAATTACTAAAATATATCGAAACAAGAGGAACAAGTACAATGAGGCTTTTTGCACACTTGCCAACTGACTAGAATGTAATTTGTTCTCATCAAAGAAAAGCCTACTTCATCCCTCTATACTGCACCTATTCTTGGTATAGAAACAGGAGACAATACACTGTATTTTGTCTATCGGATGCAATGGCTAAAGGGAGTGAGTCTGTTTGGCCACAGGCAGGAGAAAGGAGAGAAAGAAAAAAAATGCTACAAAAAGACAAGGAGACGAAGCATTGCAGGAAAACATAAAATACAGACATTCTGGGGTTTAACAAGAGAACACAGTGACAAACTGTTACCAAAGGAAGGCAACACCAAAACAATAAAATGAGAAATAAACTGGAGCAGACAAAATCAGATGGGAAGAAAAAGAGAGGAAAAAGATCATCACACACGCTGCGACAGCCGTAAAAGGTAGCAATGACATGAAGCAGGCCGGCAGTTCAAGCTTCAAATAGCTCAATTGCTTTTGGGAGGATGCTGCCCTAGGAGATGGATAGAAGTTTGAAGATGAGAGAAGCCTTTGGTACTACTGGGAATCCAAGTGAATGGCTTTATACTTGGCCCCTCTACATGGTTAAATGATGAGCCAATGAAATCCAATACACAGCAACGTAATAGTTTCAAACAAACACTAACAGTGGCTAGCATGACACTTGCATTACGTACAGTATATGACAGAAGACAAGGTAACACGATATCATGGACATGTAGCTCAGGTTTGAATGCTTTGGATTATTAGATGTTGGACTTTTCGATTACTGGATTTTGGATGCTGCTTTCTGACTTTTAAGTATATGATGTCAGCTTCTGGCGTTCACAACCCAGACCGCTACTGTCACGGTCATGGTGACATTGTTTTTGGAACCAAACCAGAAATGAAAATCACTGTGTTGTGGTCGTGGTGGCTTTAAGGTAAGTGGCTTGTCCCAAATGGAATCGTCAGCTGAACTTCAGACGGAGACACACTCCCTTCTGCTTGTGTTCAATGTAAAAAAACGGATTCAGCAGCCACAGGAATCGTTATGTCTACTTCAAAACCATTCAAAGGTATTGAGGGTCTCTCCTCCCAGCAAGAAGCCAACAGTACACCACCCCCTGGTCTGACTTAGCTTATCCACACATACCACTTTGTCTGATAAGTGCTTCCATCCACATGGGACGACCTCTTTCACTTTCCTTACTCAATACCAAGATTGACTCAAAATTGCTTTCAAACTGTTTGTGGTAAGAAAGTTCCAGGAACCACATGTTGGCCAAAAGCAGTGTGGTCAAACAGCGAAGCAAAAAAAATATTTCAAAAAGATGAAAGTTGGCCACCCAGCTAATTTCCCTCTAGAAGTAAAGCATTTTTTTCTAGTTAAGGGTGATTTGGTCAAATTTCTAACCTCTAAAGCCTTCATTATTGTGCGCTACTTATCCTCCTTGGTCAGTTCCAAGCCATGCAGAGGAACATAAAGGGATTCTGTCCCAGGAAACAATCAATAACTCACCTCATCATGATTGAGGGGCAGCCATAATGCACTCTGCTCAGAGCCTGTATCGTTCAGGAGCTCCCACACTAACCTGTAACATGGACCAATGCTTTTCACAAGCTAACCCAATGGCTTAGATAAATGATGGTTACAAACCACAACATTATGGCCCTTCGTGAACATTAATCAATATGTTTGAACAATGTTTGCTGTGGGAGTATTTTTCCCTAACATTTTATTTCCCTTCTTGAGTTATAAAACAGATCAAGTGTTAATTAATGCACTTTGACATAGAACAAAATAGTGATGAAACAAAGTTCCTTAATGCATGTAAGATGATATGTAAACAAGAGCTAATTCATGTACAAATTATTATCATCTTGGACATGTACAAATATAAGCTTTTTGTATGTAATAAGTGGTAAAAGCCCTCACGGTATTACACAGTTTTACTTTACTCTTTGCCCTGATGCCATTAACATATTTAAATCACTTAAGTGTTGACCAGAATTAATGGACGGTACAGTAATGTAATAACACGTGAAGCAATTTGCTGAAATCCTTGTCTGTCTCTTGAATTCAAAGCCAAATTGCATAAAACACCAAAAAACTAATCAAGGCACTTCACACAGGGAGACGAGCCTCAAGGGAGACCAAACAGCTGCTGGCAGAAAATGGTACCCAGTTAAAGTTCACAACAAAACGCCGCTTGTGGATCTCCAATGCCAGTTGAGTGTATCTAAACCAGCGCGCATGCATCTTGAGAATCCCTAAATAGCAGAGCCAATGTTTTCTTTGAATTCCTAACTTGTTCTGCTACCGTTGCCAACGTTTAGGAATTACGGTTCACCCCTACGATAGCTCTGACATTCTCTACTACACACTCAGCGCCACGAAACAATCCAACAACTGTGTAATCATGCAGACGGCGCATCATGCAGCGAGTACAAAACACATGAATTATCAAAAACACAGACGGTCATATGTACCGATAACTGTCGGCTGTTCGAGCACATGTTGGCGTTGGCCTTGCAGACAACCCGCATTTATTCCCTGCTAAGTGCTTGTCATATGACAACCCTTTCAACACAGTCCTCCTGGTTACTGATCCATCTGATCTCAGGCCCCAGAGGTTACAACATCAAACATGGAGTGGTGTGATTGCTCCCCTCTCTACTGCCTCATTAAAGATGCCCTATTTCAGACCCGAACAGAGCCCGGGCAGCCTACTGCCGTTTGAGTCATTAGAGACATGGAGGTTTCCCCTGCCTTTGCAGCTATCACTTCCAGAGACCAGATCTTTACGATTCATTCTCGCGGCGCACTTAATGTGATCCATAAAGCGTGTCATGGAATGAAATTCCCATCTGCGTTGAATGCATTGTGATGAGTGTGGGACGTTAACGTCGGGTGGTAGTTTTTGTGTTGCGGTGGTGTCAGAGATCCAGAAAACGTATGAATATTTAACAGTACGTTGAGGCATCTTGGAGACCTTGTTCGTTAAATGTGTATATGTAAAATGTAAATGGTTGCCTCATTAGCATTCCTGTTTGCCTGATGAAAATTCACAGGGAATGGTGGATGAATAAGAATTCACTCCTGAAAAACAGAGCTCATTCAGATGACTAATTCCCAAAATCCTGTGAAGCAATATTTTTTAATACTGACTGACTGGGAAATCCAGAAGAAAAGCAAAGAGTTGTTAAGGCAGAAATAAACCACAATTCAGCTGTCAAAAGCGTCTTCTCTGAAGAAAAAAAAAGTGTTTGGTTCTGCATCCAAAGACAGTACCGTTTAGCATCAAAGACACATTTAATATAAAAAAAGACATGATCAACAACAATAAAAACAAAACTAAATAAATAGCACATGCACATGAATATGTGCGTTTCATTCTGTCCCCATGGTGTCCAGAGTTCAAACCAAAAACATCCTAACACACAAACCAGTTGCCATTCCCTCACAGTCTATATTGCTTTGGAAATCCTTCATAGAGATGTCATGAGAAGATGGCACCTCCTCCACATGACTGCATGTAGAGGCAATGTGTTTGTGGTCACAGCTGCACCAACCATACAGATCCCTGCCACTGTCCCATTGTGCTGTGTGCCACCTTCCATTCCCCCGGTCTCTGTTGCGGCTCCAGCTCAGCAAGTTTCTTGGTACTGAGTTTATTTTTCTTCCTCCAAATAACTTTTTTTGCTTGAGTTGAAGTGTGCATGGGCCTTCACACCAACAGGTCTCTATCCATTTACCATTATAATATGTACTACTGCATTCACCAGACACACACGCACACGCCCTAATCTTAACCCTAAACCTAACCCCAATCTTACCCTAACCCTAACCATATCCTCAATAAAATAACATTTACGCCTAAACTTTACCTAGGTGCAATGCCTAACCTTAACCCTAAACTTAACCAACAATGCTTGGACCCTAAAGAAACCCCAATTCTAACTCTAAAATGAATTGTAAGTTTGATCTTAAACCTAAACCCTGAGCCAGAAATCGACTTTTACCTCATGGGGACTGGCAAAGGGTCCCCATGAGTCCAATATCTTCTGGTTATACTATAAACATTGGGACATTCGGTCCTCATGAGTATATTTTAACTTAAAACAGACGAACACACACACACACACACACAGTATGCGAGTCAGTGTGAGTGAGTGAGTGAATGAATGATTGAGAGAGATATAGAGAGACATCTTACCATATGCTCACAAACTCAGTGTTTTGTTCCTGACATCAAACTAAATGAGGTGCAGGTTTTTGACGATGAATATTTTGGGAAGTCGTATGACATAATTAGGGTTTTCTGTGAACACCCATGATCAGTCTTTTCCTCGAAGGCCTGGGAATGTGAAGAGAATACGTATAGTAGACCTGTGCTACTGCAGCTAGAGAGCAGTTCATACTCCACAAACACTGGTAAATAACCTAGTGAAATAACCACGCCTCATGCAACACCTGGCTCCGATCTGCAACCACTCTGTTTAAAAGAAGAAATTAACCTATTGATTTATGTTGAGGTCCTATAAAATGAAATATAAAAATAAAATGTATATAAATACCCTCCACTGATAACTATGGTGTGAATATACTGCACCAAGGAGTCTCCTGTCGCTGTGTACAGACAGACATGGACAGGCAAATAAGGTACTGACATAGGTGACCTAGCTAGATGGGTCAGTACCTAAAGCACTTCTATGCAATGTTGCAAACATATTACATCAAAATTAAGAACTGTTGGAGAGAAAAGAACTGCAGTTAAGTCACTTTATTAGCAACAATAGCTCGATAGCATTTGGTAAAACACATTCAATTCTGTGTGTGCTGCATAGGTCAGCAGCATTCTTAAATTTCTTTTTCCTATTAAATTTGACTTACTGCCTTTGTGAGCTGGCTAGGTTAATGCGCACATGTGTTGCATTCAAGCAATTTGGTTCCGATATGTTCCAGTCGAAAAGGAGAAAGAAATTTGTTTATACGCAATACTTCAATTCAAATGTTCTCTCTATAACTCTCATTAATGTAAATAGGACTTTAGCCCATGTTTAAAATTGGAAGAACATGCTGGATTGTCTGAATAAAGAGGATGTGGTGCAATGCAACAACATCAAGGAGGGTTTTCATCTGAGGGCCTTTGCTTTCAAGGCCAACATCACTGCAGCCTTTTTGTTGGGTTTTTTGTAATTTTCTCTGTGGTAATTTATTGTAAAATAATGGAAGAGACCTCCCTCAGTGGCAGACACTTAAGTCACATAAACACATCTCACGCTCCATACATCTGAAAATGTTTGTTTTGTAACACTAAGGTCCGCAATTTGGTGAGAGAGTTTATGACCATATTTGTACACTGTGGGATTAAATACTCTTATCAAAGGAATGCTGAATTGACAGATGTATTGACAGATGTATTGACCTCCATCACCCCATTTGACCCAGCTGATATTATTCACACCAACACAGTTTATTCTACAACGGAATGACATACGTTTTATGACCAGGAGAGAGAATGTTATGTTCACAGAAAGAGTGGTGAAGCAATGGAAAGAGAGACATTGAGTCAGAGAGTAAATGGAAAGGCAGATAAGAGAAAAGGGACCAAAGCATTGTGACGAACTGGCTCGCTAAGAGTTCTGACTGTTATCACAAAACTAAACATCCAAGGTTGGAATCCAAGTTCCCTTTAAACACCAAGGAGTATAACGACCAAAGAGGCTGCTACACACTGAGGGGATTTAGGAACATTTAACTTGTTCACGCCATTTAAAAGAACACTAAAAGCTAACTAGAAAAAACATGCCCACTCAATGGTCTCTCAACAATCTATGTTGTCATTCAACAACCTTCAAAAATGGAATGTGTGGATCTACAATATCTAATTGTTAGTTATAGACAATATTGTTTTCTGTTTTAAAGGAAACGTTCACTCACATTCACACTTATACATACATTATTTAGCAAGCACTCCAATCCACAGTGACTTTAATTAGTGTTTTTTAATGGAAGAATGATATAAGAAATCACTCTATTATACATTCGATTATTTTCAGGGGGTCTCATCTACACTTCGTTGCTGAATTGTTTTTCGGTGTGACATTGTGCTCAATAATTACAGAATTGGCTGAACCTTAAAAATACAAATTAGAATAATATATCAAGAGTACAATCTCAGAGGCGAAATATCTGTGGTAACATTCACAGAGTTCATAAGCTGCCGAACCCCCACATTATCATCCAGAAATGACATGCTGGGCAGCTTGAGGCCTCCAGCTGTGGTGTGGATGCCCACGGTATCCAGCGCCCCCTGATTAGACCTGGCATCGTGCCAGCCCACATCCCCAAGGTTCAGCCTGCAAAGGGGCCAATGCGAACAAATCTAAGGCACTCTGTTACAGGTCCTGGCCTGTATACGGACTGTCCTGGGGACTGGAAGAGCGAACTCAAGGGTAACAAGGTCGCTAGACATACAGGCGATGTCGACCTTTAGCCTTGAGACAGAGTAGGCATTCTGCTAAACATATTGCCCAGTGAGAGAAAAAAATAACAGAGTAAACGTGATTTCACTGTTACAAAATAGGCAGATTGTGTAAGATTACTTAGAATAACTATTCCATTACACACACAGTACACATACACACACACATTCACACACAGTACACACATAGCTGTGGAATGTCTGGTGTGGTGAGCAGTTAGCTTATGTCAGGACACAGCACATCACTGCACTAGGCATGTTTGGATAGTATCAAAAAATCCACGTAATCTGTGAGTCAGTAACATAAAATAATACTTTAAAAGAATGTATCCATTTCAAACTGACAAAAAGAAAAATCTTAATATGCCATGGAAAGAAAACATTAAGGGGGCCTATCCTATTTCCAGTGGTTAATTCAACATAAACCATTGAAACCCTGATACTGCACCCCCCCCAATGCTTTTGCTTCCATGATGAATGCCCATTATGACTTCGCAACTCTGTAACATCAGAAAGGTATTTCAAAAACCACAGCTAGACAAAAATGCAACAAACTTTCCAGGAGTTGGTTTTCTCTTAAAAATAATAAAAAACACACAACAACAAATGGGGTTAGCATGAAGTGAACAGTATTTTACAGGCAACTTGGAGTCAAGTATAATTTAAAGTTTCATGTTATTATACAAACACGTTAATACCAATACATTATCAAAACAAGTATTGTGCAATAACATACAGTACAATAACTTTATATACTGAGGTACAACACTAAATAATATCAAAATAGAAATGTATGAACAAATTTATGAATACATTATTTTTGTATTTTACACAAATGCAAGGAGACAGGTTAAAGCAGCTGCTTGGTTCAGGTTTTTACTGCATATTACAAATCTAACACCTCCATATGAATTGCTGTTGCCTGTTACAGTGAGGATGCAAAAGCTCAAGAGAAAAAGCAACTGATGAAATCCAGGTGCCGAAGCCAAACTGTATGACATGATTTACACGTAGACATGAACGGCCGCTCCCATGCACACATGCACAAACCAACTCTGAAAAGAGCCTAGCTTTTTCCTAGATGAGATTTAAGGGGAAAGGGGGTGAGAAGATAGTCTTGACCAAAAAACCAAAATGTTGATTTGTTGACATTCCAATGAAACACATTGAGTACTATTTAACAGAGAGGAAAAAAACAGTGCTATTAGTAGAAGTATATATTGCCTGTGTTCTGGTGCCATGCATATATCCCACTGGCAGATGTTATTTTTTTTTAAGAATAATAACATTAGGTGAATTTTTATCATAGATACACATCAACTGTAAGAGATCTAAAACAAAAATCCAGATTTTTTTCATGTTTTTTTTATAATTAATTTGTATTTTATTGCATGACATAAGTATTAGATTACCTACCAACCAGTATGAATTCCACCTCTCCCAGACCTGTTAGTTTTTCTTTAAGAAGCCCTCTTGTTCTCTTCTCATTCTCTTTACCTGTATGAAAGACACCCGTCCACACACTCAATCAAACAGACTCCAACCTCTCCACAATGGCCGAGACCAGAGAGCTGTGTAAGGACATCAGGGATAAAATTGTAGACCTGCACAAGGCTGGGATGGGCTACAGGACAATAGGCAAGCAGCTTGGTGAGAAGGCAACAACTGTTGGTGCAATTATTAGAAAATGGAAGAAGTTCAAGATGACAGTCAATCTCGATCGGTCTGGGACTCCATGCTAGATCTCACCTGGTGGGGCATCAATGATCATGAGGAAAGTGAAGGATCAGCCCAGAACTACACCGCATGACCTGGTCAATGACCTGAAGAGAGCCGGTACCACAGTCTCAAAGAAAACCACTAGTAACACACTACGCCGTCGTGGATTAAAATCCTGCAGCGCACGCAAGGTCCCCCTGCTCAAGACAGCACATGTCCAGGCCTGACTGAAGTTTGCCAATGACCATCTGGATGATCCAGAGGAGGAATGGGAGAAGGTCATGTGGTCTGAGGGGACAAAAATAGAGCTTTTTGGTCTAAACTCCATTCGCCGTGTTTGAAGTGTATCAAATACTTGTCCTCCCCACTGTACATTACTACTTTAAATGCTTTGGTGACCACTTTGTAATGGGAATAAGTCATACTGGGTGTTTTTTCCAGGAACTCTGCGATGTGTTGTGCCAAAGAACAGCTTTTAGCTGCAGCATAATGGCCAAAAACCAAACCACCTGTACATTATTGCTTAAATATCCTACGTCTACATGGCTTAAATATGCCATATTACACATGAAGACAACCTCAGAAGTGTTTGCCATTATAATCCAGTGGCTTCGCTTTCTTTCCGGTGATGATCTGGCGATAAACGCCAGGGTCACGTCCTTACAACAATGTGCAGAGTATGTGCAGCGCAAGACATAACAGATTATACAAAAAAGGTCCACAATAAAAGGGAACTCGAAAGCATCCACAATGAATGTTGGGAGAGGGGGAGTGTCAGAATGATCCTATTGTAGCTCTAAGGGAAAACCAGTGTCATGGATGCAGTGTGGAATTGTTTCCGAGGAAATAACCCAAGTAGTAAAACAAATCTCCTCATTCCCTAAACAGTACAGACTCCCTTCTGCATGTAAACGTTCCCCTCGATCACCATGCTGGTGTAAGACAGTGCAACACTTGCACTGCGAGATCCGTGCTCGTGATTGGCCTCTGGGGCCGAGGATGTTTCCACAAAACGTCTGCCTTCAGCGTCCCGGACCTCTAGCCGCATGTGCGGTTAGGCTGTGTTCAGGGTGAGGGACCGCAAAACAACGTGCACTTTTGCGGAGACATAGCACACACCGCGCTTTGTGCCTGTGCCGGCACCCTAAGTGGAATTTCAAACAGCTGGACAGGAGCCATTCATACTTTTTTTATCCTTAAATAAACATAAAGGATTAATCGCATTTGTCTAGTTTGCTAGTTCTGAGCAACTCCTACTAGATAACACACACACACACTCTTGACAACTTACTCAGAGGCCTATTTATTAGTCCAACTGACATCAGGTATATAATACTATAACTATAGTTGAGGCCATATAGAGATATGGTGACACATCTCAATCAGTTAGCAGACTGTTGTCCAGCACAGTTGAAATTCTTAGTACCAGGTTTGATCAGTATTAAAATATATGGCACACAATATCACACTGTTGACATAGAGTCTGCATTGTTGGACAACTGAAGCTTTGTGCTCTACAACCATAGTGGGAAAACAAGAGGAAGCTATCCTGGAATAACTCCTTTATTTGAGCTATGACATTTCTGGGTTACCTTTCAAAGCTTTACTTTTCAATAGATATGCAAGCAGCCTACATAGTTGATATTCTAAAACACACTCGCACACACCAGCACCCACACACAAACCGAGAGACAAGTATGCAGACACACACACACACACACACACACACACACACACACACACACGCACACAAATACACAGGTCCACTGTAAACACAAAACTGAACACACTCCCAGCCAGACAAGCAATGACAGAACAAACAGAAAGATGCACACACACACGCACACACACACGTACACACACACGTACACACACACACCAGGTTCTGGCACATTAAATTAAATAAAGTTAACAGAGCATGAAAAATACTGTGAACTCTGGGAGAGCTGATGAGTCTGAGAATGGGATGAAATGCAGACCAATCTTGGGATATTGCCTGTGCCTAATGCACTTAACATGCCTAACAACATCACGCCGTCTAAAGGAAAAGGGGGGAGAGGGAGGGAACAAAAGGCAGTGGAGAGGGAGAGAGAGAGACAAGCAAAGTGGTTGAGCAGAGGCAGTGATGGAGGGAGGGAGACCCAGAGATGGAAGAGTTAGGGTTAGTCAGAGAGACGGATAGGTGAAGACAGAGACACAGAGAGACGGATAGGTGAAGACAGAGACACAGAGAGACGGATAGGTGAAGACAGAGACACAGAGAGACGGATAGGTGAAGACAGAGACACAGAGAGACGGATAGGTGAAGACAGAGACACAGAGAGACGGATAGGTGAAGACAGAGACACAGAGAGAGGGATAGGTGAAGACAGAGACACAGAGAGAGGGATAGGTGAAGAGAGATGCAGAGAAGGAGATATGTGAAGAGAAAGACACAGAGAGGGGGATATGAAAACTACATAATATGGGACATCCATGTCACCCAAAAGTCTTAGGCCAAACTACAGAATGGGACAGCTCACATATCCATGCTCTCTGAAATTTTCTTGAGTGTAGTTTCAGCATGTTGTTGGACAATCTATGCTCAACCATCAAATAAAAAACACAATCCATAAAAAAGTTTTCCAAGATCAGATCTTTCCCATGTTGACCCAGCAGCAGAATGTTTATGGAGCTCGCCTCTGCAGGGCAAATAACATCTTCAGTAATTCACTATATTCTCAATGGTTCACAGACGCAAAGCCCGGGAGAGGCCATGGTCCTTACAATTGCACCTGCTAACTGTATGTTTCTGATAAAAATTGGTTTAAAGAATATATTTTCCTATTTTGTCAACATATTTACGCAACAGGAAAACAAGGGTGTACGGAAAGTCATCATTTGAAGTGCACCCCTCCCCCCAAATGAAAATGAGCCCCGCTACCTGCTGGGATATGTCAGAGGTAAGAGCTTACGCCTCCTAGACGATTTGTATGTTACTAATATAGGGTAAACACTGACAACTTCCCATTCCATTTCCACAGTCCAGTATTTAGCGTCAGATCACCTTGTGTATAAGTTTTTACACTGTGTATTTATTTTCTCATAGCTCTAAGCTCTGTGTAATCTCCCGTTAGCAGCTTATTGAGAAATTCAGCTGTAACCTGCAGGTAATGTGGTCCTGCGTCTTCATTACAATCACACTATATTTACATATATCACGGACAGCCCGTGATTGCATCCATAACCTTGTCCATGGGTTTGAAATGTTTTGCATACCTTCATGCACATCCCTCAAACAATAATTACAGTTTCATTGGGAGGAACAGTTATTGACCCGCACACAACCTGTATCCTGTATTTAGAAAACATTTAATAAGCAGCGTTTTGGTAAATAGGGTGCAAAATATAATACAAAACAACTTTATATAACACAGCTGGCTATGGTTTCTTGTAAGTGATACAGTAAATCATGATCAAAGCTCCCTGCATCATCCCTGCGTTCCACTCCTGGATCCATAATCTCCTTAAAATGACTGTTCATCTATAATCTCACAATCTCAAAGCCCTTACATTGTTCTTAATATCTGACCCACTGGAAACCTAAGGAAACCTACTTGTAATACTGATCTTGTCTATGCAATGCAATCACACAACATTCTCTAGTCCAAACACATCCAAAACACATGAACCAATCTTCCAGATAAAACAATGTTAGTTTGAATGGTAGCGTGTTAACATTGTTTTACTTAAAGCTGTTGAGCGCTCCCAGGTAAGGTGAAGGTCACCTTTAGGCCTAAATATTCCTTCATATTGCAAATCGTAATTAGTGTAAGGAATAAGGGATAAGGTTTGTAATGTTAAGGGATACGAATTCCTTAGGTTCAGGGATAACGGTTGTTATGTAAAGGGAAACGGTTTGTTAGGTTCAAAGTTGTTAAGGAATAAGGGTTGTTAGGTTCGAGGATAAGGTTTGTTATGTTGAGGGACACGGTTTGTTAGGTTCAGGGTTAAGGGTTGTTATGTTAAGGGATAAGGGATGTTATGTCAAGGGATACAGTTTGTTAGGTTCAGGGATTAGAGTTGTTTGGTTCAGATATAAAGTTTGTTAGTGTATGTGCTAGTCTGTGGTTATTTTTAGTCATGCTAGCATGTGTTGAAGAATTAACATAAACATTCCACTTGTATATACATATACTTCATCCATTTGTCTGCACTCCACTATTTGCTCATCTGGTTAGAAACAAACATTTGCATTTCATTTCATTATACTGTACTTGTACTGTATTATGGTAAGCCAATACCTTGATAAAAACTCATTAAGTGTCATCAAGTGTTTGTAAAATGTGGGCCAGGTTATGAGGCGGATTGCCGGCAGCAGCCTTTAGGATTGGTGGTGATTTGGTCTTAGTGACTTAGGTGTCCTCTTGCCTACTCCTAACTTCTGACAGTTGTAGGAGCTGGTTTTAGTGTAAAAATACTGCTAGACCAAAAATATAGGAGTCCTAAAGGACTGACATGCCCATTATTTTTAAGAGTTTCTCCTAGTTGTTGGGAGCTACTTTTTGCCTTAAGATGTTTCATTAATACAGCCCCAGAGATGTAAGAACAAAGAGTCCAGTGTTATTTTTTAGTGTTATGCAGGACCAGTAAGACTTGATTTTATCATGAAATTTGAAATGAAGTGTCTGCTGCACAATTGTATACCTTATGCAATGTCAGCTAAATAAAATAGTACATACATTTGAAAACTGACAGTCCGAGACACATACAAGACAGTGGACAAATCATTTCTGGTAACAAGCGTAATATACCTAATGATGTACATATTTCATTACATTTTTTCCCATGAAAGGGCACTGCCTCGGTAGCTGAGATTATTTTCGAAGTGTACACAATTTGCATGTGTAGCCAACAGGAGCGCTGTGTTAAGTAGTTCTATTATTAGATTAGATGACAGTACATTCAAATATATTATCATTGATCTAGTACAAGTAGGCCTACAGTATATCGAAATGCAGTTAGGATCTAACCAGATGTTCTTCTTACTCTATTCCAAACCTGAATTCATTCAATATTTAGGAAGAAATCGGAAGTTAACATGACGAGACACAAAGGTAAATGGGGGAGTGTTTTTATTCGCTTTTTTAATTTCAGTCTTGGGGAGGGTTTTTTGTGGTCCAAGGGAGGGTCATTTAATTTGATAATTGATTACATTTCAGTAGCCTCTCTGTTAGGCCTTTGGAATTTGACTGGCAAGGAATTCATATTGACTGGCAAAACAAACCTTATTTCTATTTCACCTTTATATTGGTTATTCAATCAGCCCTTCTTTGTGCTTGGCGTATCGTGAATCGGGGATACCGCGCAATATATAGTGGGAAACAGGCTTGAAACAGCTAAAACAACTTTCATGGTAACACAGGATTACGGAAGGAACACAATTGTGAACGCAAATGTTTCTACTCAAGAATTTGAGTTTCGGTGGAGAATCTGTTCACTGTAGATTGTCTTGAAGTAAAAACAACCCTATCATATGGGCCCATGTTTTCAGGCATGATGAAATCCTAAAGTTGGAATACATTCTGCATTTTAAAGACATAGCTAATCTAGGCGATATCCATTTGAATCCTTTTATTCTGTAAATGGTTCTGTGCAGTAGGCCTATAGTATCAGCTTACCTCTGCGTATATGTTGTTGAGCAGGAGAGTTGGTCTTTGAGATCAAATGCACTCTACTTTTCAATTTGTATTTTAAATGGGGGGTCATGTTTTTTTTTCCCTAAAGGCTTGGGGAATGTGATGTGAACATATATTTTTCTTGGGGGTCTTAATCCTTCAGACACCCCATGTCACAAATAGTGATGAGTCCCTTAGTTGGGATGTCCACATACTTTTGCCGATATAGTGTAAAAATTAAACCATACATTTCAAATGTCTGTTTTGATCTACTAATCTACTAGTGGGTCAGCCTAGATTATTACAACAGATTATTCCAACTATTACAATTGTAATAACTGTGATAAGCTACTCGGTCAGTCAACTTCTAATAGAAAACTGAAATAAATCAGTGACCCGGATGTTTTTGGTCTTTCTCCGTTTCGGGAAAGTCAACTAAATGTATTGGCTGTGCAGGTGTATGGCTACAGCAAAGAGCTAAAATCTCTTTAGGTTACAGAGGAAAGGCTGGGGGAATCCTGCCCCAGCATGTGTAATCATTATTGTTGGCCCTGCTCCTCAACCTTTCCCAATAAGTTGTCGTAAGGCTGCTGGGATAAATACCACCAAAGCAATTAGCCTTTTACCAAAGTAAAAAATCTTCCAAATATGAATATGACTAAACAATTACAAATAATAATGCAATGATAATGCATTTGTGTGGCCAACGAGTGGGGCCAATATCTGGCCTTGTGTCTATGTGTTACATTTTTATTCGCTTGGGTTGTCCTCCGGTGACCAGCCAGTATTTTCAAGGTTATTGCGACTAATGATATCAGAGTTTGACTCCTCTCCATTGATTGAAGACCATGCCATTTACAGGGAGAGTGAAGGGCAGTGAAGCAGATTGCAAGTCTGCGTTATTAAAAGTGACCTTTACATAAGCCACAACCTTCAGAGAATGAATGGTGGATGTCAGAAAGAGGATTTTAGATTACTTAGTATTATCTGCATTTGTGTCACATTTTAATAATATGCATGGAATTTGATTGTAGAGGTATTGTTATTTGTTTAATTTACTTTCATCAAATTCAAGCTACCCAGACTATTAAAAGGACACTATTTGGCACACCTTTTTTTTTTTACTTAAACCCATACATACATTATAGGGTCACAAACACAGTGAACAAACCACATCTACACCTGACAGGTCACATTCAGTATGTGTGAGATTTCGTTAAAAAAAAAAGGTATTGTAGCAAGTATTGTAGCCATACGCTGTGTTACATAACACAACTACCTTGTCATAAGAAAGCCACTGTAAAGCTTGTCCAAATTAAAATGAGGTCATGCTAAATATGTCTAATACCTCACCCTCTTGAATCAAGTACCCCATTACCTGAAACAGCTTCACTGACTAAAGAGTCAACAGTATCTAAAAGTATAAACAAATTCATTACTCCATTTTTTTTCATTTCCAATACAGAGGCTAAATTAAAAAGGGTCATTCAATTGTGCAATCATTTTAATTGCAGATTGACAGAGACCACTGACAGTAAATGAAATAAACATTCCATTTGACCTTCTCTCTCTTTCTCTCTTATTCACTCGCTAACACATATTCCAATGCATAAACGAGCCTGCACAGCTCAGATATTTACATTCAAAGAGAAGGCCTTGTGGTTCAATAGAAAGAGGTGTCAGTTCTAAGAGGCCAACCCTGCATCAGGTGCTGTGACCAGACAGGGACAAAGACAGTGGGTGAGCAAGTGCCTCCGGAACCAAACAGAAGAAATGATGTATTGCAGACAGGAAACAATGCATTCCCTTTTACCTGAAGGCAGATGTTTCTAAGAACACTGATTTATAATGGCAGACAGAGCCGCGCTGTGACACCGCAATGGGTTGTTCGTTAGCAACTGTCTCCGAAGACGCTAAACTCATAAGGATGAATTTACTCCTACTGAGAGATTAAGTATTTTATAAATTGCTCATATGGATTGTCTGACCGAATAAGACACCAGCAGTAACATGATTACATATTTGGGGTGGTTTTCCCATTGCTAAGATGCTAAAGGGATTTCAACTCCTCCCCCAATCTAGAACACTGATACATCCCAGAATATCCTAAGGCCAAGCGATGAACATACGGATGAAATTCCACAGTATTTGCGAACTCTAAGATGGAACTGATTAATTGAAAACATTGGTCTGGACCTCAGTGAGGCCGAACAAAATAGACACAAGGTATCTTGGCTGTGTACTCATTCAGAGGGACTATGAAACGGCATCATCAGTTTATACACCTTAAACAGGGAAATGATAAAGGAAGACACTATGAGAGACAGAGAGAAACAGCATATTTCTCAGAATCATCGATGCAACGTTTCAGTTTACATTGGCATCTACAGATAAGCTGAGAGAAGTTTGTGGGCTGGAATCGATGGCTATGTGTGTCAACCACTTGGCCAGCCCCTTATCAGTCTCCGCTGTCCAGGCATCTTTTCGCAGTCAAAGCTTTACTTCACGTATTTATTTTTTGTTTTTGAACACAGGTGGCACTGCAAAAAATCTGGTCAACTACTCTTTTTGTTGCCAGTTGGTATTCTAGCAAAAAGATGCATCTTTTACACTGTAAAAGCAAACACTTTGCATATTCACCACTACAGAAGTTGATGTCTTGAGAGTGTCGTTTACGTAAATTGTTATGTTTTGATCTCGGCAAATTAATATTTGTGCAGTATTTCACTGCTAAGAGAAATATCGTGATCTTTTTCAGACACTGGAATGGTCATGGCGCAATGTGTTCATTTGTAGCACCTATCACAGCACTGTTAGCCTGATAAGTTCACTGTTGAAAATGTATCCACTTATTACAGTTGTGCTCGTTGGTTTGCAAACCCTGGCAGAAATTGTAACATTGAATGATATCTTATACAATACGATGATACTTAAACAATAATGAGTTGCATGGTTGAGATGCCAGAAAGAAGCCTTTACTGTGCCAATGACACAAAGAAGCTCGGACACAATATGCCTTGACACACCTCACAGCTTCTGCCACACTACTTTGGAGTGACGAGACCAAAATAGAGCTTCATGGTCACAACCATAAATGCTGTTTGGAGAGGGGACAACAAAGCCTATAGTGAACAGAATACCATCCCCAATGTGAAGCATGGTGGTGGCTCACTTACGTTTTAGAGAGAGTGTGAGCTGTAAAGGCACAGAGAATTTTGTGAAAAGTGACAATTTGCATTCTTCTGCACAAAAGCTGCACATGGGACGCTCTTGGACTTTCCAGCACGACCATATCCCTAAGTACAAGGCCAAGTTGACCCTCCAGTGGTTACAGCAGAAAAAGTTGAAGGTTCTAGAGTGGCCATCACAGTCTCCTGACCTTAATATAATTGAGCCACTCTGGGGAGATCTCACATGTGGTTTGTGCAAGACAACTAAATGCCTCCAGGTCATGCTAAGACGAATGGGCAGCTATACCACCTGCAAGAATGTGGGGCCTCATAGAAATTATTACAAGAGGCTGCACGTTGTTATTGTTGCTAAAGGGGGCAATACACAGTATCAAGAACTACGGGGGTGCAGACTTTTGAACAAGGGTAAATTCATTTTTTTCTGTTGCCATGTTTGTTTTATGATTGTGCCATTCTGTTATAACCAACAGTTGAATATGCATCCCATGAGAAATAAAATATGTGTTTTGCCAGCTCACTCATATTTTCTTTACAAATGGTACATATATTACCAATAATGCAAGGGTATGCAAACTTTTGAGGACCAATGTACCTGAATTTAATTTAATTTACAATCTTGTCCCAATAACTCTTGGCAATGTGAATAGGCCCTTACGTCCCCAGAAGTCTTACAAGCACTCTTGTTTTGGTCAGAGCCTGACCGGGGGAATCTGAGATATGCCTGAGCAGACTAGATCTTGAAGCTAATCTTAATGACTAAAATACTGTCAAATAACTTGTTCATGCAGAAGTACATACAGTACATGACCCATTTACTTACAAAAGTCATCAACACTAAAACTTATAGGGAAAATTCACTGATTTACTTATGCCCACTGTTCAAAAGTTTGGGATCACTTAAAAATGTCATTTTATCAGAAAGAAAGAAAATATTTTATTTATCCATTAAAACAACAACAAACTGATCTGAAATGCAGTGTATACATTGTTAATGTTGTAAATGACTATTGTTGACTGATTTTGAATGGAATATCAATAAAGGCGTACAGAGGGACATTAGCAGCAACCATCAGTCCTGTACTCCAGGGTATATTGTGTTTGCTATCTTAGTTAATCATTTTAAAAGCTAATTGATAATTAGAAAAACCTTTTGCACTTATGTTAACACATATGAAAGCTATTGTGCTCATTAAGAAAGCAATAAAATTGTCCTTCTTTAGACTGGCTTAGTATCTGGACCATCAGCAATTGAGGGTTTGATTGCAAGCTCAAAATGTCCAGAAATAAAGAACTTTCTTCTGAAACACATCAGTACATTCTTGTTCTGAGAACTGAAAGCAATTCCATTGGCGAAATTGTCAGGAGACTGTAGATCTTGTACAACACTGTCTACTACTCCCTTCACAGAACAGCGCAAACTGGCCAACAGTGCTAACTGAGCTTGAGGACCCTGACACTAGTGTCTAATCTTAGAAACAGATGCTTCATAGGTCCTCAACTGGCTGCTTCATTAAAAAGTACCTGAAAAAGCCAGTCTCAACCTAAAAAGTGAAGAGGCGACTCCGGAACGCTGGTCTATTAGGCAGAGCTGCAAAGAAAATGCCATATCTCTGACTGATAAATTTAAAGAAAATATTAAGATGGGCATGCTAACACAAACACTGGACAGAGCAGGACTGGGAATAAGTGTTTAAAAAGTGACAGACGAATCTAAGTTTAAAGTGTACGGAGATGCAGAACAAATGAAAAGATGCTGGAGGAGTTATTGACACCATTTGTCAACCATGGTGGAGGCAATGTGATGGTCTCGGGACTTGTGACCCAAAGCACAGCTCCAAACTATGCAAAAACTATTTAGGGAAGAAGCAGTCAACTGGTATTCTGTGTATATTGGAGGGGCCAGCACAGTCGCCAATCTCAACCCTATTGAGCTGTTGGGGGAGTAGCTTGATCATATGAAGGGCCCATCAAGCCAATCAAACTTGTGGGAGGAGCTTTAGGAAGAAATCTCTTCAGATTACCTCATCAATTTACAACCATAATGCCAAAAGGCTGTAATTGCTAAAAATGAGTAACAAAAACAAAGTATGAAGGACACAATTATTATTTCAAATAAAATATAATTTATATCAAAACTAACCTTGCAAATGACAAATTTTCATTTTTATTTTACTATATTTCCTGTTCAAACTCATTTCATGTATATTTTCATGGAAAACAACATTTAAGTGACCCCAGACTTTTGAATGGCATAGTGTACATGACCTTATTTATATTCTGTGTCCTTGTAGTTTGTCACCCAATATGTTTTGGGATTATTTTGTGTAGTTGCAAAAACAACTGTTTGCCACATTCTGCTGACTCATCACTTGCCATTGACTTTAATAAAATATGAAAAGAAACCATGATATTTGTAGTAAATCTAACACAATATCCAACCAAACCCCAAGAATGAGGATGTGCAGGGGGCAGTATTGTTTTCTGTGCTGTCCAAGGACAGAAGAACATGTTTTGTGCGAAGAAAACAAAATACCATAAGACAGTTTGGGAAGTCATCTTTGAGCACATAAATGCACTAGTAGGTTTCACCAGTGAAATTGATATCAAACAGGATGTTGCTGGAAATATAGCTTATTTGAACTGTACAGAAAGTAACAATTTAAACTAAATAGCCCCATCTACAAGATTTCACGCTAGCTGTGCAGTGAGTAGTTAACAGTACATTGTTAACTCAGTTACAAAAGAATTAAGACTAAAACATGTAAAATAAACAAACAATGCGTTGCTCATGTAGTTGTTTGTTTCTTACGCATAAAGATTGATCACATTTACCCACATGGGAATGTAAGGATACCACTAACTAAAGAACATTGACAGCCTGCATTGTTATCAAATTAATGATTGGGTAGCATCCATTAAATATAGAACTGAACAAACAACGGGGTCAGGTCTGTAGCAAGCAAACTATGTGTACATTTATTAATAAACATAAATCAACGAAAACACTTAAATGCTAATAGAATGTTTGCCTATGTAGAATGCTTGCTTATGCCTTATTTGAGACAAGCACGAAAAACACGTTTATAAATGTTGGATTTTATTGCTTTAAATTAAGTGGTTTTGTGGCCTCATGTGTCATGACTAGGAGTAGAATTTCTGTCCCGAAGACATCCAACAGTCTCATATATCAAGAACGATGGGGATTCCAGAACTCAGTTCTAGCCATTCAGCAACAAGTATTCAACAATATTTTGGTTCATAAGAAATTCTAACGCTGTTGGATGGCCTATCTGTACCGTATGTACAACATTTTACGTCCTCTGGTAGGTATACACGTGTATATAGACAGGCAGAAACACATTTTACATTTGCCAAATTCTTAACAGCTTCATGTCCAAATGTAGTAATTCCTCAACCAAATAGACTAGTGTCCAGGGATATAATAAACGTAAATCAAACTGCCTAATGCTACACGAACACAGGAAATACGTTCCTCCTCTCACCCACACTTTCCGGCATGCAAAAGCCACGAGTTGTTAAAGGATATTTAGACGATACATCATAAAAAGAATCGTCCACGGTAACTGCTTTGTCAGGAATGTCTTCATTCACTTCAATATTTGTAAAGCTCAAAAGGCTAATTGTCGGGACAATGAAATAAAAAATAATCCAAAAATTCAATTCAACTATTTTATGGTGATGTTTTGTAAATCATAATGCCACTATGTGATGACTCATTCACATTCCACCAATCTGACTGTAATTTAACCCAGCAGAATTTAACATACAATTGTCAGTGGACTGTTCAAGAGAAAACCATATCCTATAGGCATAGTACATTGGCTTGAGATTTTTTATGATGTCATGGAAAGCCTAATATGGGTTCCGCATAGAAACTAATGTAATAATAAGAAGAAACGGTTTGACGTTCCCTGAAATTCTCTTGCAAGATTACATCCCGTTCCATCCTTCCCAATAGCTTCCACATTCTGATCTAATCAAGACATGGCTTTTGCTCGCTTCTGTCCCCTTGATTCCGTCTGGTAACAAGGCGTAAACACAGGCTATATTAACACATTGGTTGGCACGAAATCTAAATTAAACTACTGCCATTTAAAAACAATATTGTTGTATTGTCTGAAGAAATTGTATAAATTAAAGAAAAATAGTTATCACGTACTACAGAGGTAACGCATGAATAAAAAAATACAATTATCACACCATTGAGACAGTCCTCACATGCCACTAATTCCTCTCCATGATCACAGTATCGAGAAAATTGCAAGTGGTCTTGTTATCTGCAAAACGACAGTAAAAAAACAAAATACTTAGCCTACTGCTGTTTGTTCAGATTGGAGGTCTAGACACTTCAATTAATTAAGATAGACATCAATTTTCTACAATATGTGCAGAATTTTCGAACAGAAATACGCGTATCAGTCTTTCAAAGCTGCTATGCTTACTCCATAGCCTTTATCCTTACTCTCACCACACTATTGACAGAATCCCCAAATAACTCACCAATTCATATACCCAACGAAAGTGCTGTGCTTATGACCCTGGACTGCATCGCTAAATACTTGAGTTTCCCTTTTAACAACGCGTTTTAGTAGTAGCATTGAGTATTTCTCCTCATCCCGTATAGAATAATTCTATTTTATGGGAAGTAGCCTACATGTTGTTTCTTGCTACATGTTTATCTGGTGTACTTTGTTTTACTGACTGACATCCATCCATACATTAAGCATAGTCTACTGCCATCGATAACCAGTAATTGCGCTTCTCACCTTTTACAAGCTGCGGGACAGCGGCGCTCAAGCAGAGGACGATGAATACGAGTAACGGTCCCATCCTCTCTCGGATACCAGGTTTCACTTCCAAGGTTAAGGAATGTTGGAAAATCAAAATAACAAAAGTTGTACCTCTCAATGAGCCGTACGGCTAGTCTCTGACCGTAAGCCTACCTCCTCCCCGACTAGCGGTTTTAAGTCCTCTTATTTTCCGGAGATTCGCGGACGGTACCGCACTAGCCTACCTGGAATGCCGAGTGTTGAAACAAGTGACTGTGCCAGGGGTCCACTGCCTGCCTTCCCCTCTTACCGCAATGATGCGCGATGCGCTGCGATAGCCGAGTGAGAATGTGCGTGCGTGCTGGTCCCGGCAGACGGTTTCACCGAGAGTGCGTCTAAGTGTCAGGGAGTGTGTGTGTGTGTGTGTATATCTGCAAATGTGTGTCTAAGCACTGGCGGATGAGGAGCGCGCCGTAGACTACACCGTCGGTCACAGAAATCCGACTGGGGCGCTGTCTCACTGATGACAAACCCCTGCTCCTCCCCACACGTGCTGTTAATACAAAGCATCGCAAAAATCAGAAGGGTGGGACCTACAGATCAGTCACTCTTACAGTTCTCGTTCCTTTGCTGGACCTTTGGGAAAACTGACACTGATACTGATGAAAACCAGGTCCCTTAGTTTAGCTGCTCTCAGCTCCAATGTGTATGCCTTCAGGAAAGTCATTAAATTACAGATCTCAGTTGACATACCAATGGAATATTTCATTTGTAGTCCAGGGGACTTTGAAATACATTCAAATGTTTCCAGGAGCCTTGCTCTCACCCTGATGCTTAAAGTAACACTTGAAATCATTTGCTGTATGGGCACCTTTTCAGAAGATAGGAACGGACTCTGTTGAGAGAGAAACATGTTCCACCATTGGGATGTCAGTAGAGATGAAGTGAGTGAGTGAGCGAGAGAGCGAGAGAGTGAGAGAGTGAGACACAGAGAGAGAGAGAGAGAGAGAGAGAGAAAGAACATTTGGAAAGTATTCAGATAATTTAAGTTTTCTAAAATTGATTAAATGCAATTATTTCTTGAACCAAGTCATGACACTGAATTGTCCACAGCACTCTGAGATAGAATTGTGTCAAGACGCAAGATCTGGGCAAGGACGTCAAAGTGGTTCTGCGGCATTGGAGGTCCGACAACACCGTGCCTTCCACTATTCCTCAATAAAACAAGTTTGGAACCACCAGCACCCTTCCCAGAGCTGGATTCCCTGCCAAATTTAGAAATTAGGTGAGAATGGCCTTGGTCAGGAAGGTGACCAAGAATTCGATAGTCACATAGACGGATCTTCAGATTTCCTGGGTGGAGATTAGGTTTTCCTTCCAGGACAACAGTCTCTGCAGCACTCCACCAATTGGGTCATTATGGTAGAGAGGCTGGATGGAAAACACTCCCCAGAAAAAAGGGTTTTCGAAAAGGCACCTGAAGGACTCTCAGTCAATGAGAAACTAGAGCCAAGACAACGCAGGAGTGGCTCCAGGACAAGTCAGTGAAAGTTCCATGTCTGAATCGCCCAACCAGAGTCCAGACAACAACCCGATCAAACTTCTCTGGAGAGACCTAAATATGGCAGTTTAAAAAAAGCCTTAAATGTCTTGTATTGTGTGTAGATTAAAGAGTAAATCAAACAAAATTAAATCTCTTGTTAACAGCAGATAAAAACCACTTCTTTGAATGTGACATTGGCCTACACAAATACCGAATGTAAATCATTGATCAATTTGCATTTATGCATAAACGAGGTCATCTGTGAGTTGCTATTTCAAATAATTCATCAAGCAAGTGAAAAGGAAGAGTGGTTTAGATGTTTGGTGTTGGAGTAGCTCAAAGTGGAATACAAAAAACTATTTTAGAGGAAATTCGAGCCATAATTTTTTGTTTTTGATTGGATTTGTAGCTTGTTTTTTTTAAATTCTCTGTATATATACAGTGGGGAGAACAAGTATTTGAGACACTGCTGATTTTGCAGGTTTTCCTACTTACAAAGCATGTAGAGGTCTGTAATTTTTACCATAGGTACACTTAAACTGTGAGAGATACCAACACCTACCAACCAGTATTAATTCCGTCTCTCACAGACCTGTTAGTTTTTCTTTAAGAAGCCCTCCTGTTCTCCACTCATTACCTGTATTAACTGCAACGGTTTGAACTCGTTACCTGTATAAAAGACACCTGTCCACACACTCAATCAAACAGACTCCAAGATGACAGTCAATCTCCCTCGGTCTGGGGCTCCATGCAAGATCTCATCTTGTGGGGCATCAATGATCATGAGGAAGGTGAAGGATCAGCCCAGAACTACACGGCAGGACCTGGTCAATGACCTGAAGAGAGCTGGGACCACATTCTCAAAGAAAACCATTAGTAACACACTACGCCATCATGGATTAAAATCCTGCAACGCAAGCAATGTCCCCCTGCTCAAACCAGCGCATGTCCAGGCCCATCTGAAGTTTGCCAGTGACCATCTAGATGATCCAGAGGAGGAATGGGAGAAGGTCATGTGGTCTGATGATATTTGAAAGCTCTATTTTTGTCTCAAGTACTTGTTCACACACACAACTTGTAAAAAAAAAAGAGAAAATAAAAAACTGTAATGCCTTTGGATTCAGCAATTTATTCACACTCCTCTGTGACATTTTGCATCGGAAAACTGTAGGTAAACTGTTACATTAAACTATATTACTGTTTTCATATCGGACAAAACTTTTGCTGTATATTACCCATTTCTGACTAAAAAAGATTTCCATCCTGCAATCAAAACATAGTTTGTCTAATTTCATGTAACAAACACTGACAGAAATACATGAAAGAAATGTCATTAAATAAATTTGAATAAGAGTGGCATGCTCATGGGGATGGCGGTCATGTTTTTCACCCCCTAGATGTAAATAATTCCGTAGCCAGGTATAGAGTCCGGAATCTGGGACTGTCTCAAAACCATTCCTGAATGTCCTCTAAATGGAGGAACCTAACATTGTCCCACATAATACCACTGAGAAAATCAATGATGTGTGCAGGCAAAGCATTCTAGGACGCAATAAGGGGCATATCATCGTATACGTTTCACCCATGTTGACGAGGTACTTAGATTTGCTCGTTGGCTGATGATATTGTGCCCACAGTGTCAAGTTCTGGCAAGGCTGAAGCCTTCATCGTCAACAAAGATGTCCTTCTGTTGATTCAAAGCAGATTAGTTTGGAATTTTGACCCTGTCCAGAGGTTCTTCAAATTTCCTCATTTTTTTGCTACCTATCCTGTACCATGTTGAAAGACATTGCAAGTATACGCACACAGCCTCTTATATTGTGTAATGGGGAGAGGAAGGGAACGAACACAGAGGATGTGTTCAGGGTCCAGAAGGAAAAAAAATATCGAACAAACCCCTTTTTTAGGGATGTGGCTTCATCTCTGGGGCGGCCTACCAGGGAGGAGATTTGGGACTAATGGGTGTTGGTGGTCATCATTTTGGTGGCCTTTTCACACTACTTTTCCTGGCTACCTTCCTGCAAATCAATCTCCTATCCTTGAATGGCTCCACATCTATCTTTGCCTTAAAAAACTGTACATGTTAATTACATGTGGGAATTTTGTTGGAATAGGTCTGAAAAACCAACTGCTGATGTCAAAGCTTTCTTGAAGAACTTAGATGCTCCAGAGCACTTTAGGTAGTCATATGGCTCAAAAAGGGGAGATGAATGCTTGATATAGGATTTCAGCAGCTCAACAATTCAGGGTCTCCATTGTATTTTTTGTTTCATAATGTGCCAGATGTTTTCAATGGGTGACAGGTTGGGACTGCAGGCAGGCCAGTTTACCCCTTTACTACAGAGCCATGCGGTTGTTATACATGCTGAACGTGGTTTGGCATTATCTTTCTGAAATAAGCAAGGCCTTCCCTGAAACAGACATTGTCTGGACGGGAGCATACGTTGCTCCAAAAAAGGTATGTCTTTTTCAGCATTCAGAGAACGCGAATCGTGTATCTGGTTTCATTTTTTGTATTACACAGCTTGTCCATTCTTTTTTTGCTCCCGTCCCACCTTCTTTCAAATGTGTTGCTGACATCAAATTCAAAGTGGGTATATATTTTTCAAAGAAAAATGAGTGACAAAAACATAACTTAATGTAATCCATAAGTATTCTGGATTGCCACTATTTATCTCTGGTATAAGATCTTTAATACACCATGGAAAAAAACCTTTTCAGCATTCTCTGTCAAATGCCTAACTGGCAGAAACTGTACAATGCTGCAGTGTTATTGACACATATTGACAACTTTGACCAGCTCGGGAAGCAGAGGAATTGTTTCAGAGAATAAAATACATTGCAAGTACTGCAGAGCACAAAAACTCAAAAAGCATAAAACAGAGTGACATGCACAAACTCAGGTAATTCCCCCTATTACTGTGAGCTGTGTCCCTCAAACTCTACAGTCTCCTACAAACGTATGTTTCTGGTTTAATTTCGTAGTCCTAATAAAAACAAGATAAGGAACCAGGCAAGCCTAGTTTGGCCAGGCCGTAATTAGAAGGGATGAAATGTTGTTGGCCTCACTGCATTCAAACCTGGGTCTCCCATGTGAGAGTCTGCGCCTTTAACCACTACGGCACAATCTAGACATGCTGAGTGTCAGTCTAGCGTCTCAACTTTAGATCATTTTGTCACGCATTAACATCACGCCAAGTTGGAATACTTCACTAGACACAATTACGCAATGTGTGAAAATATTTGTTTTTGTTCAGTTTACTTCCACCACAAATAGCATCTATGAACGTTATGGTTTTTGCCACTGGCTGTTTTAACAGCTTATTATCGAACTTACTACTAGGAATAGTCAAGAATTTAGCAATTGCTAGGGACACTGAAGATGAACTTTACACTGCCAAAGCAATTTCATTCTATGGTATAACAATGTTTGCTTTTGTTACATTCATGAATGACATTAATACAATTGATCAATGGATGTGTACTTCGGAAATCCACCAGAAATAGTCGCAATATAACCGTTTTATTTTAGGCTTACTATAACGTAGCTACTTAAGGTTGTATCCAGCAAAGTTTTAAACTATCCTGAACAAATCCTAATGCATAAGTACGGTTGTTGCTAGATAACCAGGATCCAATAAACCTTTGAATTTGTGGTTGACTTTTAGCAGAAGACTTGAGACGTTGGATATATAATTTCCTTGCTGGACACATAACATTTTCTGAAGGTGCAAGAACGTAGACAGCACTCTAATCATTCTATTTCATGTGTTTAGATAATGCCAAGAATCAAATCTTGAAAACTTCCTTAAAAGATTCCTACTTGTTCCTGTTTTGCAGTCCAGAACCAACCACAATCTGTCTATTACATTTGGCAGGTATTATTGTCAATGACATGGTCAGGTGCTTTCTGTCAAAATTCTTTAGGCCAAGCCAAATGTTGTCTACCTTGACACCAGAAAAGAAACATATTGATTGGATATTATTTTCTTTTCGGTATTAATTCTGATCTTTCCAACCCAAACAGAAACAAAATTGAAAGGAAGACATTTAAATAAAAAACAAAGATTAAATCAAATGGGTAAAAAAGTCTACAAAAAAATTATACTGATAAGCCGAGTTCAGCCGGCATGCAACAGAAAGTGTTGCCTTCTCAAGATTCAAACCTGGGTCACCCACATGGAAGGCTGTGTCATTAACCACTACCCTACAGAGCTGTACATTTGATGGATGTTAGTATAGCCTCACATCTACCCAGAACAAATCCTATTTTGCCACTGGCTGTTTTAACAGCTTATTAGCCAGTAATAGGCTTAATAGTATCTACTATTGTCCTAGCAATATTCATACGACTTGAGCAATTGCTAGCAAGACTGAAGATCAACTTTACCATGCCAGAAAGTCACAATATAACCATATACAGTTTTAGTTAAGGCTTACTATAACTTAACTACTGTATGTTGTAGCCAGCAAACGTGTTTGTCTATCCTGACCCTAAAATTAAGAGACCACTGCAAATTGGATGCTTCTGTTACTCACTCAAAACATTCCTTTTCAACATTTTTGGAAAGTCTTAATTTTTTCCGGAGCTGTAAATTGAACGCAAAAGAAAAGAAGAATTCAGAGCTGATGAAATCAAAGTTCTTCTTGACAAAGTACAAGCACCAGCACCTATCCATCAAAGCCAGTAATTTACCAGTAGCCTACGACTCGTGAACGTTTATTTTGAACACCTTTTCTTATTATCTCGTTTTGTATTTGTTTTTCTTTATCCTCAGTTGACAAGTGCATTCAATAACATTCACATATACTCACACTTAAATAATTTATCAAAATTATGTGGTCTAATTTGAATTTGTTTTGATAATTGCTTTATTGCCTTAATTTTAATTGATTGCGAACACTCCTCGCATGTTGAGGGAGGCGCTATTTTGCAAAAACAGTAAGTGCCTGTTACAAACGACTAACAAGTGGTCCGGAGCACTCGTTAATGAACAAGCGATGTTACGTGCCACTTAAAATGATCTACATTTGCAAAACGCATGTATATAATAACAAGGCAGTTATGTGCATCTTACGAGAATCTTAGTGCTTTTGGAAATCAGGCCCAGCACAGAACTTGTCCCAACCTCAATTAACACTTATGAAAAATAACTGACATTAACATATCTCATGAAATTCTGACTTTTGCCTCTTTTAAAACCACTGTGATAATCGGCTTGTGTATGAAAGCCAACTGACATTTACATTTACTCTCAAGGAGTAGGAGATGGTCATCTCAAAGTTTTAATATCAAAATGAAAGATCTGGCCTTAAAAGGCCATGTAGTGTAATAGTATTCACTGGGCACAGACAGAAAAGGAGAGCATGCATGAGCTTTATTCCTTTCTAGGTTTTTGCCTTTCTTGTATTTTGTACTTCAATAGGGACACACCGATACCAATTTTTTCAGAGCGAGTACTTTCATTTGGGTACTTAACGATACAGAGTACCAATGCCAAGCTGCACTAGGTAGGATTTGTTTCAGTATAAATAAATCCCCTATAAACATGCTTTGGATCTCTACGTTAACTTACTTAAGTTCTAACCATTACTTAGTGTGCTCCACCTTACATTATTCTTTGCCATGTATAATGTATTTATGAATAGTAATTTGTTTAATTTATATTTTCCCAAAATTATTTTATTTGAAAATATACAGCTCTGGAAGAAATTAAGAGAGCAGTGCAAAATAATCAGTTTATCTGGTTTTAGTATTTGTAGACATGTGTTTGAGTAAAATGAAAAGTTTTGTTTTATTCTATAAACTACTGACAACATTACTCCCAAATACCAAATAAAAATATTGTCATTTAGAGTATGTGTATGTAGAAAACAACAACTGGTCAATATAACCAAAAAAAGATGCATTGTTTTCAGACCTCAAATACTGCAAAGAAGTGGGTTAAGTTCTGAAGACTGGGCTGGCCATGACAGGGTCTTGATTTGGTGGTCCTCCATCCACACCTTGATTGACCTGACTGTGTGGCATGGAGTATTGAAAAAAAACTATTCTCAAAGTTGGGGAACATTGTCAGAGCAGATGGAAGCAGGTGTTCTTCCAGGATAACCTTGTTCTTGGCTTGATTAATGCGTCCCTCACAAAGAAAAATCTGCCCGATTCCAGCCTTGCTGAAGCATCCCCAGATCATCACCGATCCTCCACCAACTTTCCCGGTGGATGCGAGACATCCACTGGGTGGCTTGTAGGCCTCTCCAGGTGTTGGGCCATCCTGAAAATGCTGACTTGTCAGAGAAGATGAACATACTCCATTCCTCTACGGTCCAATCCTTATGGTTTTTTGCAAACTTCTGCCTGGCTCTTCTTTGCTTTTCATTGATTACGTTTTTTTTCCTAGCTGTGCACGACTTCAACCCTACCCCTAGGAGCCTGTTTCAAACCATCCTCGGAGTACATTTCACCCCAGCTGCTGTTTTTGTTGGCCACTTGATGTCATTCTATGGTTTTTGAGTGACCTTTGAATGAGTTGACGGTCATCTCGGTCAGTGGACAGTCATGCTCGCCCTCTGCCAGTCTGTAGCTTTGTTGTCCCCAATGTTTGCAGTTTGACCTTGATCTTATGAACCGCCGTCTTTGAAATTTTCAGGATGGAAGCCACCTGTCGCTCACTGTATCCCTCTGCCAGTAAAGCCAGAAATGAACCCTTCTTTTCCTCACTCAAAGCTTTTCATTTCAACTCGTTTGTCATGCTGAATAGTTATTTTTTACTCAAATTACCATTGAGGTACTACTTGCACTGTTTTCGCCATCCAGCTGGTCCAATTGCAAGAGGATAGTGATGACCACAGCAGGTGTGTCTGTGTTGGAATAACAGACACTGGAATGGAATGACTACCATACATGTAGAGATGCTGATTTAAGAAAAAAACACTTATTGATTTAAGAAGTGGCCTCTTATTTTTTCCAGAGCTTTAATACACACCACCCATCGCTTACTTTGAAGGGATAACATGAAAACCAGAGGTCTTATTGCTTGGTCTCTATTGTCACCTGCATGAGGCTAATCCATTGTCGCTATCAAGTTTTGACAGTTAGCGTCTTTGGTTGTCGCCAAGATGATGACTACCTTTATATCAATGTGACAGCCACTTACTGACCGTTCCCTGCAAACATGTGCATGCACAGACACAGCCAATTAATATCACATACATTTTTAGCACTTGACACATTTGATTCTATTTTGGCCTAATAATAATAATATGGCACATAGTAGCAAGTCCCTTTGCATTAAAATATTTCGTCTTTGCAGGTGATTTTGCTTCCTATCGCACTGCTTGATCAGCCAGGAAGTATTTGCCAGAACCCATGCAGCTTTCCACTACAAAGACCACCAACCTGCCAAAAGGGTTGCTAGAATGAATGGAGGCAAGGCAATCCAGTCTGACATTCACTCCACTAAATCTGACTGATGCTGTAGTTAAATGTGGAATGTCAGTCATCACTTCTACTGCCTGTATTTTCAAAGTAGGACTACACTTGAGAAAAAAAATATTTAAATATATTATGCATTAATTCAAGTTTTCATTTGTGAGATTTCCACCATACAATCACAGTACAATGCATAATGTAATATAAAGGTTAATAAAAAAGGTAATATTTGCAAAGGACTACTTCACACAATAATTTTCTGCGTACTCCTGCTCAATGAGTTGACGTGTTTCTGATGATACAATACAACTCGAAAACAGGCATTACTTGGACCAGAAAATCGTGACTAATTACTCCTCTAGGTAAGCTCTCCATACGTAGTAAGCTAGCTACCTAGTACTAGTAGTAAGTTACCCATTAATATCTCCGGTAACACACCAGCCTGGGAAAAGTATACCTAAAGTTTGTTTGCTAGTTAAATTTACACCATGGGCAGAATGACCTATAAAAAGTTGTAGAGGTTAAACTAAAACACCAAGCCAGTCAGCTTTTAGCAATCTTGTAAGCTACTAGGCAAAAACTGGGATCTATTTTACCTGCGATCACCCTAGACATACTACAATAACAACGTGTTTGTTCAATCGGTTGTTATACCACTGTCAGGGAAAGTTGTCAAATCAATAATTCCAAACCAAACGTAGTAGCTAGATAATTATAAAATAATTAGCTTCTAAGTCTACGTAATTCTTGCAAATACAGTGGCCCTCATTCATGAAAGCGTCTCAGAAAAGATCTCCGATTCGAACTTGGGGAAAGACTTTCGATCACCTCTAAGTGTGATTCACGAAACTGTCGCAATTAACGTAGATATTATCTCTGACTGATAAATCTATGAAGACGTGGACGCGAGAACGTGTTGCACCTGTCCTTATTTACATATGACAGAACCGTAATTAATGCAGGTGTGGCAATCAGCAAGGTATGAGTTGAAAGATTTCAACATATAGTATAGCCTGAAACGGCGAATTTAACCATTCGTCATTCTCTATGACGAAATCAGCGCAGTTACTGAACACCTCTTCGTCTCAGCCGTAAAGAGAGTTAGCTCTGTTATCATTAGGGATACTGCTCGAACCAGAACTACTGGTTTATTTATCCTCTCACTAGTCAATTTAAGCCCTGTTAAATAATCAAGATGCCAGCCAACCAAATTATAACAACCGTTTATGATTTGCATGTCGATAATGTTCTGTGTGACTTGGAAAAGCATGACAAAGGAAGTTTATTTGTCTAGTGCATTACATACACTAAGGCATTTCAAACTTTATAAACACATTAAGAATAAAGTGAAATAAATAATACAATCATAGCCTACGGTAGTGATACAAATGTACCACAATATCAAATATTGTATGTAAGTAAAATGTTCCTCATCATTTTATTTTGTATTACCTGTAATTATGAATATAACTGTAGTTGTTGTTACTGAGGGTGGTATGATTGTTGTTTTGCATATAAATGATGGTCTTTATTGCTACTCAATCATTATCTTATTTTTGACGCTGGTTTCAGAGATGCCGACAGGAATCCCAGGTGATTTTTTTTAAATAAATAGCAATGATGTTACTGTTCCAGAAACAGGTCATAAACGTTTTTTGTTTAATGTTTTAGCTAGGTAGTACTAAATACCAAGATTGATAAATAATAAATAATTATATTTAAGCCAACCAAATTAGCCCCTTGAGGCCTAGGCCCGGGACAACGTTACTGGTTGTCCCCCTGCTGTCAGTGTCACTGGCTGGTTTACACGGTCACTGACCAGATGTGAGTTTGATCATAAGGATGCGACACAAATAATATTGATGAATACCAGCTCTGTTGGTAAAATTGTTAACATTAAACATTAACTGCAGATGTCTTCTGGTCATTTAATGCCAGTAGTACAGACAGCATCTTCCAGATGTCCCTTTTAGATTAAATAGAAGTGCTACATCCCAAGACATCTTCCTGAAAATAATATACTACTGCTTACAGAATGTTTGTGCAGGTAGTATAAAACTAACATCATGTGGGACAGGTATCTTAGCCAGTCAATTCCTTTTGCTCACGTTTTTCTTTCTGGGGTTGGAAGACCGAGATCTGGGTCAGCGCTTTCACATACATCCCTTTACGGTCAGTAGGAACATTATCACTTGGACCAGCTTCCTCTACATACTGCTCAGAGCAGTGACCATCTGGATGGCACAGAAAAGCGAAGGCCAACTTACTATGAAGGATTTTAAAGCTACCCAGACACACGGGTCATTGTTGAGTTAATTGAGTTTAGGCATCAGCCACCATCCTCTCTTCTGCTGCAGAGAATGTTTCCTAACGATATATCCCACGGCACACTGGGAATAGCTCCACATGGGCCGATCACCTTTGTGTGCTCACAGAACACAGGCTCCATCCGTAGCAGACATTTTTTTTAACAGTCAGGCTCCCAACACCTTACAGGCTTACATGGGGTTCCCATTGATAACCTTGTACCAGAGAAGATCTGTAGCCCCTGGAATGCATGCTCTCCTACTAACAATGTGTAGCTCTTTAGAAGAAATGGGTGGTGTAGTAGGTGGCTAGAAAATGGTTGCAAACACAATTCTATTTGTAAATATATTATGCTGTAATTGCTACTTTAGGATTTCAGTGTCTCCCCCACCCGCACCATTTATTGTGACATTTGAGACATTTGTTTCATGTTTAATAAGATTCTATATATTTTCTTGGTCTAAGTGGGCGTATAAAGGTTGTCTTAGGTTTTAAAATAGCCTATCCTGATTAAGTTGTAAATTATAGTTTCATACACATATCGCATTACATGTTTCACATGTACTGTCATATGTGTATATTGTGTTTTTTTCTATATTTGTGCACAGACACATACAGGTGCACCTAAAAAATTGAATATCGTGGAAAAGTTCATTCTTTGCCATAATAAAAGAAGACACTTTCATATATTCTAGGTTCATTACACATAAAGTGAAACATTTAAACCCTTTTGTTCTCTCAATCTTGATAATAACAGCTTGCTTACAGCTCATGGAAATAAGAATTCCAGAATCTCAGATCATTAGAATAAAAAATGTACAATACAGAAATGACAGCCAGAGTTGGTTAGTAACATTAAAAGATCATTCCAGAGAGGATGGGTCTGTCAGAAATTAGGAGGGGAGGGGTTCACCACCATGTGAAAGACCATGCGGGCAAAAAGTGCAACAATTTAAAAACGTTTCTCAACATAAAAAGTGGTTGGGGATATCATTACATTTGTAAAAGATTTGGAGAATATGGAGAAATCTTGGCATGCAATTGAAAAGGGCGAAAACCAATATTGGATGTCGATATCTCCGGGCCCTCAGACGGCACTGAATTAAATGCAGACACGATTGAAATCACAGCATGAACACTTCCGAAAACCCTTGTCTGTGAACACAGAATGTTTCTGCATCCACACATGCAAGTTATAAGTCCACCATACAAAGAAGAAACCATATATAAACAAGATCCAGAACTGTCAATTTCTCTGGGTCCGAGCTCATTTTAGATGGACTTAGCCGAAGTGCATAACTGTCCTGCGGTCTGATAAATTAACATTGAAATTATTTTTGGGGTATCATGGACACCGCATCCTCTGTACTACTGAACTGTTCAAAAGCCAACATCTGTGACGGCATGGGGGTTCGTTAATGCACCTTCATACCATTTTATAGCGATTATGGCATGAGACCCCGAACTGTAGAGCAGCTTAAATCCTATATCAAGCAAGAATGGGAATACATCTCACTTTCAAAACCACAGCATTTGGACTCCTCAGTTTCCAAACACCTATAGTTAAAAGATGAGGTGATGTGTTACCATCCTCAGGCCTAGGGGTTACCTGGACCAATAGCAAGCGCCACTGCACTTCTGTCACAATGTGTCCAACATCTGCCTTTTAGAAGATCAACTTTCACCTCATACCATATTTTGGTTGGCGCGCCTTGCGGGTTTTGTTAGTTTTCAAATTATTCTGACCTACTTCCGCTTATTCTCTCCTCTCCAGATGTGCAACATTAATACATCCGCTCTGCTAATAATAATATTAGTAGTTTGTCTGAGAAGCGCTTTGCAATTCAACAGCTTATTGTAGGCTACATGGCTGATCAGGCAAACTGTTTAAATACTCTACGCTCTGACCAAATTACGCACGCTCCACGTCAGCTCCACTGCGCTCTTACTCTGGCTCAGGCCTCTTTAATTAATTTAGAATGTCATCAACAACGCATTGATTCTCTAGAATTAGAACTAGATTAAATGCAAAGTAAATGAGTAAATGAGTGATGCAAGTAAATGAGTGATGTTGTGATTCTGTGATTTTTCTTATTCATTCATTTCCACACAATGTTTTAGAGTAGATTTTCCCCCACAGAAGTCCCAGGTGCAATAGACACAGATCACCTCTGGTGTAACTTCTACTTAAAAACAAGAAACCAGGCAAGCCAAGTTCAGTAGAAATAGTCGCTCGTGACCACTCCCCAGAGATTGAAACCCGGGTCGCCCACGTAAAAGGCTGTGTCGATAACCACTACGCCACAGAGATAAACGTTTGCATTACTGTGCATTGACATCATGTCAAGTTTGAATATTTTGTTAGACACTATTAACCATTGTTAAAATGAGTAATGTTTCTTATTAAGTTTAGTATCTATGAACTGTATGACTTTTGCCACTGGCTGTTTTAAAAGCTTATTAGGCAGTTATATGTCGCTCGACACCATTAAGCATTGTGTTAAAGTTAGTAATGTTTCTTATTAAGTTTATCTCCTCCATGAATAGCATCAATTAACTGTACTGCTTTTGCCACTTGCCATTTAAACAGCTTAGCCATTTGTGAATGACATTGATACAATTACTACAGTATCAAAATGTGACAATAATTGGCTTCTTTGTAAAGTGAAAAGACAAGAGATTTGTGTACCCACAAAGAACTACCCTGAAGAAATCCTAAGACATCTTTAAAAAATCCACCAGAACTGGTCGCAATATAACAGTTAACTAGTGATGTCCGTTCTTCTAGAAGCAGGATATTATGCTAGCAGCGCTAATTTCGATTATCTTTTTCAATATAAAAGCCTTAATTGAAGGCAATATAGTTAACAATATAGCAATATAGTCTGTCATTTTATGTTTAATGTTCATTTCAATGTTGTTCTTGTCGGTTCTTTTTTACTTACTAGATTGTTAACTATATGGCCTTGTGGATTTCAACGATGGCTTTTATTGTGATAATGAAAATACAAGTGCTGCGAGCATAACATCCTGCTGCTAAAATAACACTAATGACGCCTTGTTTCATTTTAGGCTTCCCGTAGCTACTGACGTTTGTAGCCAGCAAAGTTCTGGTCTATCTTGAACAAATCCTCTTTTGCCACTGGCCATTTTAACAGTGAATGCTGTTCCGCATCCCGCATCTCTAACCACTACGCTATTTAACAAGGGGTAGTAAGGTCAGGCACTCAGTCGATCAGTCAGTCAGTCAGTCAGTCAGTCAGTGGGTGAGTGCGAGACATTTGCACTTCTAGGCCGGCACCGATTACGCGGTTAAAAAACAAAGTACACATTTTCAAGTGTTGATTGGTCAACTCCCTTATTTCAAAACATCAAAAACTGTTATTTATCTTTATTGACCACACAAATACCCAGTGCCCCACATCACTGATGTACTGTGGAGACTTAATGCAATAAAAATAAGCTGGAACTTAACGCAGAGAAAACCACTTGGTGGTTTATGTCAGGAAACACCCCACACCTCCTTTCATCTCAAGATTTAAGGCTCAGCTGTTAGTTCGGCTGAATCAAGTCCTAGGGAGCATAATTTTCCACATTCTCAGGTGGAAGGAAAACATCAAAGCGAACACTACGCTGGCACACCAGTGGAGGTGCTGCTTACGGTAACTGAAAACCGTAAACACCTAGCGGTCCATCTTGATCCGGATTTACACAGCTAATTTAGAGTCCATCCTCACTGCCACCATCACAATTTTGCTCCTTCTGCCAGCAGTAGGGGTAAAATGCCATGTGTTGTAGTCTTCAGAAAGCGTCTTCAGCTATGTTGCCTTAGGTAATGTAAGTGCACAAGATCATCACTGACTTCACAAACCCAGAACACCCCAGCTCCAAAAATGGCCATGCCCTGGGTGGAGGGCAAGCAGATAGTCAATCATTCTGAATAATATCTTGCCATCTGTACAGTTTTATCCCTGTGCTTTGGCCCTCAGCACCCAGCCATGTGTCCTACAGAGTCTATAGAGTGAAATGAACGTTCATAACAAAATGTGTTTCTATTTTCTTGACATTACACTCTACCAAACCAATAGACCTTAATTTTATTAAACACAGACTACGGCTCAGTTATATTGTCAAGTTACACAAAGAAGGATGAAGACAAACTGCAGTTTGCACAGAACAAAGCCGCACACAGCCATCAACCATACACCGTCGGGAAATTGTCAACAGCCTTGACTGTCACTCTCCCCTGGATTAGAGCAGAGGAGAGTGATTGCATCAATACGCTCTATGTAGAGCCGTGACTACATGGAATGTTTTGTAATACTGCAGCACATTCTATGTCCATGTGTAAATAGGACATTTGTCTTTTGTGCCTTCCGCTCCCCCTGAGGCATCCTCAGACAATGGGGTCAGTGCCAGGGGATCTTTCTATTAAACTATTTAAGTAGACAATCAGAAACAAAAATAAAAACATAACCATCTTCTAGAATGATGTGGCCAGAAGAGAAGCAAAGACAATGTTTCATCTCATGTATATTTCATGATTTGTGGGTTTGCTATTGTGTGTATTTTTGCGATATTTTTTAAAGTATTTTGGTTGTTTTGATTCATGTTTGAACCCTGTGGAGGAGTAGCCTCTGATGCTCATGCAATCTGTGTACATACACACATACAGTGCTGGGAGATCCTCCTACCATTGCATATTTGTCACACTGAATGATTTCAGATCTTCATAAGCAATGTTATAAGCCGAAGAGAACCAGATGAAAAACAAAATACAGTCTTGAAATTAGAATTGCATTTATTTAAGGAAAACAACAGGCCTGAGATAAAAAAAGAAGTTAAATAAGGATTGTAATTGAAGTGACTGCAGTGACTGGTGGAGCCAGAGCCGTTGTTGTGCTGTTGTATTTCATTCCACCTATAGAAAAAGTAGTTAGTCAAAGCGAAAAAGAACATAGAGTTGCTTGAGTCTTGCAATGTCAGAAAGTATTCAGAGCCCTTCAGTGTCTACCCGTTTTGTTGTGTCAAAAATATCACTGATTAATTTTCTATTTTTTATTACATCAATACCCCATGATTTATAATGGCAAACACCTGTCTATATAAAGGTCCCACAATTTACAGTCCATGCCCGAGCAAATACCAAGCCAATAAAGTCCAAGAACATCTCTGTAGACATCATAGATTGAATTGTCAAGACATAGATCTGTGAAAATTGCTGTGGCATTGAAAGTAGCAGGTGCACAGTGGGCTCTGTCATTGTCAAATGGAAGAAGAGAGGAACCATCTGGCCAAAAGAAGGTACTACTCATCACCTGGCTCATCTCAACAGTGAAGCATGCTATGGAGATGCTTATCAGTGGGCAGGAATTGGGAGATTTGACAGGATTGAGGGATGATCGAGAGGTTTGTGGAGAAAACCAAACCACACAGCCAGTACAACACTGGAGTGGCTTTGGGATGCTGTGAATGTCCTGTAGTTGCCCAGCCTAGTCCTGGACTTGAAGGACATTGAACATCTATGGGGAGATCTGAAGATGGGCGTTCACAGATACTCCCCACCTAGTTTTAGAGGATCTATTAGGAATAATGAAGAAACTGCCCAAGTCCAGTCATGCAAAGCTGGTTGAGACACACCCAAGAAGACTCAAAGCTGTGATCGATGTCATAGCACTGAATAAAGGATCAGAATCACTTTAGTGATTTACTATCAATAAATTGACACAAATATAATAAAAACTTGATTTGGTAAAAATCAAGTAAATCAATTAACAAAAAATGTACATTTAATAATTTACATTCATTGAGTTCCTTAAAGGTTTATAATAAAGGTTTACAATTTATTGGCAACCATTAATGCCAATTGGCAACCCTTAATGCCATTTATCCATAAAAATCTAACCTTGGAAATGAACAGTTGTCTATGGGTGAAAGAAGATATAGATCTATTTTGTGCACTTGGTCAAGCCAACCAACCAATACCCCACCCTCACACCTACAGTACTCTCCTCGTTCTGTGACACAAAGCTGTATATTACTGAAGACCACTAATTCCTGCCCTGTTCTAGATTTTCCCTCTGCTTTACATCAGTAGATCATAGGGTTAGTCATAGTTTTATATGTTTTGCCTTCTGTGAATATTTGATATTTTTCTCTATGATCACGTGCACGTTCTTTTCAGTCTGTTTTGATTTTGAGCTTGGATTTATTTTGAATGTTAGCAGAAACCAGCATGAAAACGTTCATTGATCCAAGCTTCCTGCTGTTCCTCCTCTTCCTAGCTGTGACTGACAGCCAGCTTTTCACGGAGGCTACGCTTGCTTGCATTGCCATGGTGAAAATTGGAATTAATGGTAAAATTGCAATGGATTATTTTCAGATCCTGCTCCCCCATTGCTACAGGATGACCACAGAGGGGCCTTGCACAGAGGAATAAAAGCAGATGCATTCCACGGGAGCAGACACAATATTTGGCCTTACCGCCAAAGTTGAATAACGTTAAATGTTTGCCTCTTGTCAGTGGAGGGCTGTCAGTCACAGACATTGGACAAGCTACGTGCTAATTCACAACTTCTTATGACAGTGATGGAATACCTAATTTAGGTGTACAATATTTGCAATCCCTGGTAAAATGTGCCCATAGATCTACTCACAGTAATATCTACCAAAAGTGCATAATTTTCTATCTATACAGCTAGCTGCTGTGGCTATCATTTCTGAGACCACCAACTGCTGCCTCCTCTTACCAATATCTGTATTCAGGTGAATTTTTTAGATGCTTTGGCACTATTCACACACGTGTGGTAATATTTCACCACTCTTAAAGCAAAATTCAAATGTATTTTATAAAGCCCTTTTTACATCAGCAGTTGTCACAAAGTGCTTTCACAAAAACACCCGGCCTTAAACCCCAGGGAGCAAACAGCAATAGTGATGAACTTCAGTGGCTAGGAAAAACTCCCTAAGAGGGCCAAATTTAGGAAGAAACCTAGAGAGGAACCAGGCTCCAAGGGGTGACCAGTCCTCTTCTGGTTTTGCCGGGTGAACATATTAAGAGTCCAAATTTTAATAGTTCAATGTATGTGGGCTAAGCTCGGAGTCTATTGTCTATCTATAGAAAAGAAATAGATCATCAAAAAATTCCCTTTTCCCATAACGCTAAGAACATTTGACAGACTAAGTACACATCTTTCACATTGAAATACATTATGCATTAATATACATTAATAATGTAACTATTCTTGTTTTTTCATAAACAAAGCCATATCTAACAATATTTATACCCACTGAAATATTTGCAATTTATTTTAGAAAATGCAAGTTTCTATACCATTTAAAATGGTCTTGCAATTTCCTCGATTAGAGAGCATTCTAATCACCTATAAATTGAAAATAGCTGAACTGCAGTAGTTCTCTAATCAACTGTAAGTCATGGCTAAAAACAGTAATAATTAGGTTATTCATTTGTCTCCAACACAATGTCCTACCATGTTTTGTCACTCGTTTATGTCATTTCCAGCCAGAAGAATCATACTGGACAAATACAAATTCACTATAGCTCAAAATTTAGCATGGGTATGAATACTTTTGGGCTTAACTGTACGTGACCTAAAACACACAACTTTGAGGTTCACAGTGTGAGCAATAATTCATTATGGGAGTTGAAGGTCTACCAACGCCATCCCCATGAGGATGTCACCCTCCTTCAGCTCATGGATATCTCTGGTGACCAATGTCAGGTTTGGGTTTGCCATGCCAAAACATACTTCCCGTAGTGCATGACAAATGAAGATGTGGACAAGATATAATCCAAATGCCAATGACGGAACTGACACAAATGAATGGAGTGTGTGCTAAGAATTTATTTTATAGATTTTTTACAATTGTTTAGACAAAATTGATTAGACAAAAAAAACATGTTCAACGAGTTTTGAAAATGTCAAAACCATGGAAATATTTTATGTCAGTTTTGATGATTAATGTACAGTTAGTTTGGCCAATTGTGAAAACACTGAAAAAAAATCTGTAAGAGATTACCTTAAGCACTTCAAAGTTTGAAACACACATCAAACATTGTTTGATCTTGGATTAAACTGATTGTTACAATGACTGAACTGATAGAACTGCACTGCAAGTTATGTTTTGCATAACTGCAAGTTATGTTTTGATGACTTATGAAATGTACTCGTGTTTCACCAATAACTTGTGGTGAAAGAAGCTTACAAACCAAATTAAAGCAAAATCTGTTGTTTTAAATGTAAGATTCAATGGTTTCTTAAATTTAAGTATGATCAGTTTGGAGTTTTGTATTAAGAGATTTGAAACACTGCAGGATACTATTCAAGATAGTACCAAAGTGACAAAAAATGTACACAGTTTGAATGGAATTATCAAACAGCATGAGAAAGACAAACGTGAACATTTAAGAACCTAAAAACAGGCTTCATTAAGTTTTTCCTCAGAAAATGATTCCTTAAAATGTCAGATCTGCAAAAGCTTTCGCTTTCTGAATTTAGAAACACTTTCAGATACACTTCTGGACCGACCTCTCCCCAATATGCTCACCAGAGCCATGCAGGCATACATCTCTATGCGATGCCTATGTTTTCGTGACAACTTAGAAATAATGAGAACGTGGCTATACACACAGTGTCGGCTTTGGCCTTGTCCCGTACAACCTCCTGCAGCTGCATCATTGGGGCAATCTGTCAGGCTGTGTCACCGCCAGGTATGATAACAGTAGCTTCCGCAAGCAGCACCGGCCTTTCACAGGGTTGCAGGACACTTTATATGGGTGGTGCCACACGAAGGCCAACACAATGATGAAGGACCACCTGTTCTTCCGACGGTTGTTTCTGTGTCCATCGAAGAGTTGTGAGCAGTGAAGGTTTGTGTGCAAAGGGCTGATTGATCAGGACAGTGAAGGAAAGACTGAGGGAACACATTTCTGTCAAGCCTATGTTCTCCCTGGGCTAGTTGGGCATATTAAGTAAATCATGTATAACCTTGTGGTGGGGCTTAATGATCACCAGAATTGGTTTTAATTTAATTGCCTAACAGTAACTTCAAGATGCCCCTGTTGGCTATCCTTACATGTCTGTCCATTATTCTTAAAAAAATATTCCACCATCCAAACAGTTAACTGATCAACTGCAATTTGATGAACTGAATGAAAAATCTGTAAAAAATGTATAAATAAAGATTAGATGCAACTGTCAGTTGACCCACAACAGATGTAGCCTGTATAGATACCTCAATATGTTGATTCTTCCACTGCTCTGCCTTAGCCACTTAACTCTTGCTTCAGCAACATGTTTCTGATCTTGTCAAGCCTCAATACAATTTTGGAGGATATACAGAATTTTCTTATTTGAATCTACCTTTCAGGTTATATACTATGCAACCCCGTTTCTAAAAAAGGATGAGGTGAAAAATGTAAAGAACAATCATCAAACATTTAAACCCTATATTCAATAGATAATGGCAGAAAGACAAAAGGAGACCCTGAACTGTTGAACAACTGAACTCCTACTGTATATCAAGCATAAATGGGAATACATTTCACTTTCAAAACTACAGCAATTGGTCTCCTCAGTTCCCAAACGCTTACGGAGTATAGTTATAGGAAAAGGTTATAAAACAGTGGTAAACATGCCCCGGTCCCAACTTCTTTGAAATGGGTAGCTGGCATAAAATTTAAAATGGGTATGTATTTTTCAATGGGTAAGTAATAACTTTTTCAGTTTCAATATTTGATAGTTTTTTTTTCTAATATTTTCAATTAAATATAGAGAAAAAAAGATTTGCACATCAGTGCATTCTGTTTCTAAATTTATGAGGAGTCCCAAATTTTTTTGAAGGGGGGTTGTATATGCAAATGTGTTTGTTCTTTGTATTGAAAGACAGGACTCAGCTATGAAACTAAGTTTGATTCTCTGAATAAATAAAGGTCAGAAAAATCATGCAGCTGTCATGCAGTATTGAAAACTAGTGGTAAATTAAATTGTTGTTTTGAATGATTTACTTTGTTGTGAATGACTTACCAATATGATTCACCTGTACTTTTTATTTTACGGAGAATAAAACAGGCACCAATGGAATACTTCACCACCTGCATTCACATCATTTCATTTGCTTGCTGTGTCCACACACCCATGTGCACATACACATCGTGTACTCCCTCTCACACTGTTCGGCTTTTGATCCATCACATTTATTCATATTTGTTCATTTTTATATTATTTTCTGTGCCTATCACAGTCTACTCTTCATTTCTTGTACCTCCATACACTATCAATATGCACTGAGTATTTGTGTTTTTACATTTAACTGGTGTTCTGGCTATATTTGCAGTTGAAAGGGATAGATCCTTCTATTGTTTATATCGCTATGACTGAAATGACAACCACTCTAATGACAGACGCACAAACACCTATGTCACATCCTCTAGGCATTTCTGTGCCTGGGGGCCACATCCAGAGTCTGACCGTGGGGATGCCTCTAAGCATCTCTGCGCTACTAATTTTGGTTCCCCCCAACCTGAGGCAGCTGCACCTTGTTGTCTCTTATCGGGGACCCTATATAAGTTGCTCCTGTTCAGCTTTAGTTTGTTGGCCATTCAATTTGTTTATGCTAGTTGTGCTACAGTTTGTGATATACTGCTCCATTGTGTTTTTTGTTGCTGGAAAGAACATTAAAAGGAGTGATTCCCTTCCAGTGCCCTATGTCCTACCCACCCAGCAATGTGACACTCAGATTATCTAAGATCAAGATCAAGTTTTGGAGTTTTTACATAAATTGATGCTAATATACAAAATAATTAATAATTACTATGAATTACGTAAAATAAATAAATGAATAGTAAGTCTGACTTGTTTTTCAGTATTTAAATGATATCAGACACATAGCATGTTCTAGTGACAAAGAAAGATGTCTTATCGTACAGTGGCTCCGATTTAAATGCTTATTAATACTCGTGAATCTTTTGGTATTGAAACCAATATGTTACTTTTTGACCACTTTTTGTGCAAATATGTAGGGACCTTTTTGTTCAAACAAAGGTGGCAATAAAAAGTTTTTCAGCATCATTTGAAATGACACCCTATATTTAGCCTACATCTGGTTCAAATGGCTCTCAGCATTATTTTAGCCATTAATCAAAAATTGAGGTAAATATGCACACCCCCAACCACCCACCTCTCGTTCTCTCTCCCTGGCTAGCTCTTCCTCTCTCTTTATAGAGGAGCACATTTTTCATGTCCTCTCAATGTCTGTTTCATCTGCTGTCTCTGCAGATCCTTGTGCACTCCTTCCCAATCATGGGCCTTGAATTCTGCTTAAGGCCTCCATTTCTCCCCCTGCCACATTCACTAGCAAAGCCATTCTAACAAAGCCATGATGAAAATTTTCCGTAACTCACCACTGTTTGACCATAATAACGGCATTTTGCCACTAAACACCCCTTCCCATCTGTTTTCAGTGCACATGCAGCCAACGGAGGTTGCTGGCTGCTTTTTGAAACACTTTATAGCCTTCATCGGGATAGCCAAAAACCTGCATTTTCAATTTAAATGGTGTTGGAAATTATATCTGGCTGAGTTTTCTGCCTTTTTTTTACGAGCCTATGGTTAACTGACATTACACTCTGAAACTTGTTTTTCAGTTCGCTCAGAATGCACAGTAATTCTTGGAAGAATGACATGTGTATATTGTGCATCTGTTGTGAACTCTTTCACTTAAACTGAATTTGATTAATTAGAAAAACAGTTAAATATTTTAAACGTGTTAATTGATTCTTGAAGCAAAGGCGTCTGGCTTTACACAATTAACCTTAAATTGTTGGACTTTTAAACCATTAGTAAACAATCTACATTACATTCAATTTGATGTCTTCCTTTACCGTTGAGTGATCAGGTGACTAGCAGGATTGGTGGTGTGATCGTGGGTGTGAGCTGGCACGGGATGTTACTCTAATAGCTGTAGCTACAAACCAATAGCCTTCAGAAAGTAATCAGATCAGATTTCTGTCAATAAAAGAACACAATCATAGTATAACACCAAGTCAATCAAACTTCAACGATATCAATCAGTCCAGTTATGAAGCATAAGCAATTGTGAATCAATGTCAAATGAAACGGACAGTGTAACAAGTACACGGGAGAGGCAACAGCAAAACAATCCCCAAAAATGGAATGATTTTTATAGGGGTAGCCAGACAAAATTGCTCTCTATATTCTTCCTGACTGATTCTTCTCAAATTTAGCCTGTTGCTAGTGTCCTTGTCACTACTGGAAGCATGAGGCGCTACCTTAAGCCCATTCAGATTGCACAGGTAGCCAGCTCCTCCAGGATGGCACATCAATATATTATAACACTTATTGTGATGGCATAAGTTTGCTGTGTCTCCCAGTATAGTCTCAAAAGCATGGAAGAGATACCAGGAGACAGGCCATTACACAAGAGCCAACAGTACCCTGACTGCTGTTAGGTACTGGGATGGAATCTTCAGACCCATCGTCAGAACTTACACTGATGCATTGGGCCCTGTGTCCCTCCTGGTGCAGGGCAATGCCTGGCCTCATGTGGCCAGAGTGTGCTGGCAGTTCCTGGAAGATAAAGGTGTTAATGCCATTGACTAGCCCTCACGTTCCCCAGACATGACTCCAATTGAGATCCTCTGGAATGTTATGTATTGGAGCATCCGACACCTCCAAGTAGTGGCACAGACTGACTGGGGGCTCACTGATGCTCCATTTCAGGTCTGGGATGAGATCCCCCAGGATACCATCTACAGTATCATCAGGAGCATGCTCAGACATTGTCAGGAGTGCATACAGGCATTTGGGGGCCATACACACTACAGATCATGTTATGCGTTGCCGTCATGAAATTCACACAAGTTGGAACAACCTGTGATTTCTATTGTTTACTCTGATTTTCGGCCCTCAATCGGTTGATATTCATTTTTATTGACAGTTGATGTTTTGTTCTCAATGTATTACACAATGTACAGTAAAGATTTAGATCTTTAATATATTTCATTAATTGAGACCCAATTTGTCATTTAATTGTTCCCTTAATTTTTTTGAGCAGTGTATGTTTTGCCACCTAAAAATTCAGAAGTCTACAGAAGTCTAAGGCAACCAAAAATCAAATGGGCTCTTAGAGCTAAAGAGTTTCTAAATAGAAATGGGAGAACCTGCAAGAATGATAACCATCTCTCATATAGGTTTTTATTTTAGGAGCTAGATGAATGCCAATCCTGAGTGAAGGAAATACACTATGGCCAAATGTATATGGACACCTCTACTTATTATTTTGTTAAGGTATTTCAGCCACACCCACTGCTCACAGGTACATAAAATCCAGCACATTGCCATGAAATCTCCATAGACAGGCAGTACAATGGGTCGTATTGAAGAGTTAAGTGACTATAAATGTTATAGGATTTTGCCACCAGTCAGTTAGTGAAATTACTGCACAGCTAGATCTGCCCCGGTCAACTGTAACTGCTATAATTGTGAAGTGTAAGCGTCTAGGAGCAACAAAAGCCCCGACATAAAGAGGCAGACCACGCAAACTCACAGAATGGGACCAGGAAGCGTGTAGCACAAAAATAAAATCCAATCGTCTGTTGCATTACTCACTTCAGAGTTCCAAACTACCTCTGGAAGCAACATCAGCACAAGAACTGGGAGTCAGGAGCTTCAAAAATAGGTTTCCAAGGCCGAGCAGCTGTACGCAAGCATCACATCAACATGCACAATGCCAAGTGTCGGCTGAAGTGGTGTAAAGCACGTCGCCAATTGAAGCTTGAGCAGTAGAAATGTGTTCCAAGAGCGATGAATCAAACTTCACTATCTGGCAGTCTGATGGACGAATCTGGGTGTGGCAGATGCCAGGAGAACTCTACTTTCCATAGTGCCTACTGTAAAGTTTTGTGGAGGTGGGATAATAATCTGTGGCTGTGTTTCGAGGTTTGTGCTAGGCCCCTTAGTTCCAGTGAAGGATCATCAAATCAGTGATTCTAAACTGGTGGGTCGCGACCCAAAAGTTGGTCGCAGACCCGTTCTGGGTGAGTCTCAGACAGCTGGTCAATAAATAAAAAATATATATTTAATGCGCATTTGATTTTGGACCTAAAAAACATGCATCAGAGCATTGCAGCAGTCTAGTGCCATAGCCATGGTAACCATCATTTGATTAACGTTCACATAAAGCAGGGGTCTCCAAACTATTCCACGGAGGGCCGTGTGTCTGCGGGTTTTTGTTTTTTCCTATAAATTGGTTACCAGTTCACACCTAAACAACCAGGTGAAGGTGAGATATTAACCAATCAGTAGCGTAATTAGTCAATCAAGTACAAGGAGAGAGAGAAAACCTGCAGACACACGGCCCTCCGTGGAATAGTTTGGAGACCCCTGACATAAAGCATGTTTCGAAGTTGAGAGGCAAGATGGCGAAGCACAAATATGACCCAGAGTATTTAAAATGCAGGTTTTCGTACATTGAGTATAAAAAGGGACAGATACCCCAGTGTGTGATATGCAATGAAGTGCTTGCACATGAGAGCATGAAACCATCCAAACTGAAGTGCCATTTAGAAACTACACATCCCGCATGCAGTCTGACCACATAGCTCACCATATTGCAAAGGCCAAGAAACCCCAAACAATAGCAAAAGAGCTTATTTTACCTGCCACCATGGACATGGTGAGAGAGGTGCTGGAGCAGTCTGCGGCAGATAAGCTGAAAACCATACCGCTGTCCAATGATTCCAAAGCTCGGCGTATTGAAGAAATGTCTGGTAATATAACACGACAGACCACAGCCTGCGTCCAGGTAAGCCTTTACTATGCTTTACAGATGGATAAATCCACAGATTTAGCTAACCGTGCCATTTTACTGGTTTATGTGAGACACGTGTGGACGTTGATTTGCAGGAACAAATTCTCTGCAGCCAAGACCTCCCTACCACTACAAAGGCAGAGGATATTTTCAACCCTGTGGACTTGTATTTGAGCTCAGTGGGTCTGAGCTGGGAATACTGTGTGGGGAATCGCAACTGATGGCGCTGCCTCCACGAGCGGGAAACATTCAGGTGTGGCGAAGCAAATTCTAGAGAGGGCACCTAATGCGACATGGAACCTCTGCGTTTTGCACCTAGAGGCACTGGCAGCCATAGAAGATGGTGTCTGTGCTTGTTGATGCTTTGCAAGATGTCATCTAAGTGAACCACATTAAACGGAGTGCGAAGAACAGCTGCTGCTTTTCAAATCTGTGTAAATACTTGGGCTCTGAGCACATGCAGGTTTTATCATCCCAAAGTCTGCTCGCTGTCGAGGGGTAAGGTGTTTTCACGCTTTTACGAACTGAAAACGGAAATCGCCACCTTCCCCTCAGAGAATAACTCCCCGTATGCTGAATTGTTTGACGACGAAATCTGGCTCGTACGATAGTGTATCTCGCTGATGTGTTTGCGCACCTCACCTCCTCACATTAAACGTGTCTATGCAGGAGAATGGACACCATATTTTCAAACAGTCAGACAAAATTGCTACGTTCAAGAAAAAGATCACACTGTGGGTAGATCATTTATCCAAAGACAGACTGGACATGTTTCCCATCGCTTGGCAGGAGGCACAGCAGCTGGACACCATGTCCAAAACTGATGCATACTTCCCAGAGAGAGATAACACTAATGCCTGGATACATGACCCCTTCAACATCAAAATGGAAAGCAAGCATCACATTGTCAGGCAAGAAGAGCATCAGCTGGTGGAGCTGTCATGTGACCAGACACTGAAAAAGAGATTTGGCGAGGTAAGCCTTTCCCACTTCTGGTGCAGCGATGTTATGATTTAGCATCCATCTCTCGATCGCCACTCTTGCAGTCAAAACTACCCTACCATTCAGCACGACCTATTTGTGTGAAAGTGGCTGGTCTACATTGGTGCAGCTCAAGTCAACCAGGTTGAACACTGAGCATGATCTGAGTGTAAGTCTGTCTTCTGTCACAACAATCTTTGAAACTAGGATCAAGAGCAAAGCTCATGCCCAACTGTCTCATTGACTTCCGCAAATGACAGGTTAGGCAATAACATATCATTTTGTGGGCCTTTAAAAAAAAAAGTAGCAGTTTTCATATTTATTTTATTCACTTTTATACATCCAATTGTCATGGTACTCCTCAGTTCCTTACTATGTGCTCATATGTGTACTTTGCAAATGGAAATGTGTGTATTTATGTAAAACAAAATGTTTACGTGCATGTGTTTTGGGAAGCAATTAAAAAAATAACAATTTACTTGGTTTGAATTCTATAAAAGTGGGTCGCGACTTGACCACGGGAAAATGTGTGTCACATTTTCTAAAACATTGCTTTCTTCTTAAATAGGATTGGGCAATGCCTCAACTACACACTAAAGCTCTGTCATATATTCAGTCATTTAAATTTATCCAATAACTGGAACGTCACCAAATAAATTCTTACAGGTCTCTATTACGTTTTGATTTTGGTGCATTTAATAACTGTGGCTACCATGCTTTCCTGTTAAGTTATCATTGTTAACACAGATTGGCAGTGCTGGAAGGCTAAACCAGGCCTAGTTCATTACCTGGTTAATGAGTTAACAAGCCATGTATGAGCGCAGACATCAACACCTGCTAACATACAAATAAAATATTTGAATTTCACTCACTTCAGAAACTGGAACACAAACTGAACGAAGTAATCTCGAAAAAGCACAAACACCGTAGATTTGCGAAGTTGGGTAACCGGAGTTAGCTGACGCAAGAGCAGAAAGGACAAACTGCTTAGAGTGACACGAGTGACAGCGTCAGCAACACCTGTCACTCAATAGGTCACACCCCCAAAGTATAAGACAATATAATTTAAACGGATGAGTTATATAAAAAAATAATCGCCACAAAAGCTGTCAAAAAGGGTGAACTAAGCAATATACATCAAAACAATTATTTGAACCAGGCTGTAAGTAAATATGTTTATTTCTGCTGTAAAATTGGGCATTATTCCATAGAGGTATATGTAGATTGCTCCCTTAAGCAGCCAGTTTCAAGTGGCCATTGGAGGATGTTTTTGGCACTTCCGGTTTGGCTTAATTTTTAAGCCTCTGAGTTTTTCCCTTGTTCACAACAAGCCTTTCCTCCTCAAATATTGTGATGAATTCCATATAATGTTTTATTTTAAAGGCAGTGCAATGTAATAGCTATCTGATAAACAGTCGCCTAATCATTTAAACAAGTCTAATTTAAAAAAATATAAAACACCAGGTATCACCAATCATTGTTCTGAGAAAGATGTGTTAATAGCATATTACTAAATCACATTTTATATTGGTCGGCTAATATTACTGTAGGCATACTCTGTTTTTATCAGACAAAAATGAAACAAGTGCTTCATTGGTCTCTAACCTGGTTATGTGTGCCCACCGTTGCACACATGATGACCACACACACCACAACTGAGGCGTGCAACTGATATTTGGTTACAAATAGCAATGTTTTTAAAAAGCTTAGTTAAGAAATCAAACATGAAATGTGTCATAATTATATGAAATTAAGTAATCCAAGGAATAATCATAATTTTTTTCAAAAGTATCTGTAATCGATTATAATATTTTAACTGATACATATCAGATTACGTTCACTGTTTTTTTGTTATCCAGATTACAAATAATGGAATACTTGTAATCTGTTACTTCCCAACTCTGGTTCGGTGTCTACATACTTTTGGCCATATGATGTCTTCACCCCACCAGAAGGACTCTGAGAGCATGATAAAAATATTCTCTGACTGCTAAATCTTAAAGCGAAGTCCTCCTGTATATCTCACAAAAACTAGTTAGCGCTCATTACATGGCCAATGCCATCCCAACGGTTCAGCATGGTGTTGCTTCTCAATGGCTGGGACTGAAAAACTGTTTCTGGTCTGAGGAGACAATGGAACTTTGCGATATATGGAGCCATCATTGAAGGAAACCTGGACAACCTGGAGTAGCTTTTGAGCAAGTCTGTCAATATCTTTGAGTGGCCTATTGGGAAACTTAAAGATTGTTGTTCACTATCCTTCCCCATCCAATCTGAAACATTAACATGTAAAATATACTTATTTTGTTATGATTTTATTTACTGTATACCATCTATAAACATTTGTGCTACAGTGAACTCGAAATACAGTGGGGAGAACAAGTATTTGATACACTGCAGATTTTGCAAGTTTTCCTACTTACAATGCATGTAGAGGTCTGTAATTTTTACCATAGGTACACTTCAACTGTGAGAGACGGAATCTAAATATGAATCTCATATTGTATGATTTTTAAATTATTACTTAGCATTGTATTGCTAATTAATAAAAAACGACAGACCTCTACATGCTTTGTAAGTAGGTAAACCTGCAAAATCAGCACTGTATCAAATACTTCTTCTCCCTATTGTATATGACATTCATTGTCTCTGTATTCCAGCACATTGGATTTGAAATAATACAACAGTAAATTTCTCATCTCCCATCTTAAAGTATATATCATATTAATCATTCATAAATGATATTATGTTTTCTACTTAGTCCCCCATTTTAGGGAGACAAAATAATTCTGACAATTGGCTTCCCAGCTGTTAATCATTATGCAGGTGTGTTAGTTTGTATCATTAGTTCAGGCACATGAGAGCTGTCAGTTTCTAGTCTTGATTCTACACTTTGCATTTGAAAGCTGTTGCTAGTGTGGGACAAACAGAGGACCAAAGTGCCAATGCAATGCCAAACTGCCAATTATGAGGCAGATAAATCAGAATGATTTCATTGGAAACACAGCCAAAACAGTAGGCGTGTCAAAACCAACTGTTTAGTACATTTCAAAGAAGAAAGAAAACATTGGTGAGACATGACAGACAGGACCTATAGAGGTGATGATCAAAGCAAGCTCACCAAAGAAAAAAAAAAAAGACTGAAAACTGTCTGAGAGATCAGGAATACGCACAAGTAAGTTAGCATGTATGTGTCAGCTATTATCAAATGGAGAAGTCTTACCAGTCAAACTACAGAGGTTGGATTAGTAGGCACACTAGTTAGTCTAAAAAACAGGACAGTGTATGATGTACGTGCACAGAAGACAGATTCTAAAAAGGTATTGTAGACAGACGTGACAGAACATAACATGTACCAATATAATAGTAAGAGCAAAGGTTGGAGAATAATAGGTACAGACATACCAGCTCATCTGTGAAATATGGTGGATAGGGTGTTATGGTTTGAGAATATATGGCTGTCACTGGAACTGACAGCAAAATCAAGATGGATTCTGAAGTTGTCAGAAGCATTGTCTGTTCAGATACAACCAAATGCCACTAAATTATTTTGATCACACTAAATCATGCCGCAGGATAATGACCTCAACACACTACAGATACCAAGGAGTTTTTTTAAGAAGTGGACATTTCTTGACTGGCCAAATCAATTGCCTGATCTGAATCCAGTTGAGTCTGCCTTATACTTGCTGAAAACAAGATTAAGATCAAAAGGCACCAAAACAAGCAGGAACTGAATGAGACTACAGTGCAGGCTGGCAGAGCATCACTAGGGAAGATACCCATCATCTGGTGATATCTGAATCACAGACAATAATTGGGTGCAAAAGAAAAGCAACAAAATACTAAACATGACTACTTGCTCCCACATGATGGGTAAATCTTTCCAAAATGGGTTAAACATTTACAAAACATGCTCTAATTATGTTTACGAAATACAAGGTAACAAGTGTTCCTTGTTCTTATGCTTTCTTTAGAATGCCCTAATTTTTCCAGAACAATCTGGTCAGAGATGTGTGATTTGGAACGCTATTGCTATAGGGCATCATTGGTCAAGAAATAATGGTACTGGTTCGTCCTTAGGGGGTCATTTTTAATGTGTCCCTTGCTGGCATCAACACAAAAAGCGGCAGATCAATGCAAAAAATGCAACAATACGATAAGTAAATATGCAACATGAAAAAAAAAATCTAATATTCTAAAATATGGGAAAACTATAAGCAAATTCATCTTTACCCAGCAGTGATAGCATGTTTGCTAATGCTAATTCAATATTACTATTTGTGAACACAGGGTTTTATATGTTAAGTCTTTGAAAAACTCACGAGTAAGTATGATGATCACCAATCCGTACTGTAATTGTTTTTAATTGGACAATTTAATTGGACCAAAAGAGTTTTCAGAATATTGTCATAATTGAACTACATCGACTTTAGAAACAGTTTGCTCCACTGACATGCCTTTTGAAACAGAGTGTGTGCAGCCTGAGCTGAACTGTTCTTTAGACTGGTGTGTACTGTGTATTGTTTCATCCATATATATTGTTCAAAGGATCCAGTATCTGGTTACATGGTGTCAGCATTTGCCAGAGAGAGGGATCATGGATTGGCAACATTATTGTAAAAACCATCAGGCAGTGTTAACAACAGAGCAGATTGCTATCTTGCTATACTATGATTTTCAGAGGATGGGCAATCAACAGTTTTAGCAGTATTTTCTTTTTTTAGACACATAACCTCAGAGATGTGGCTGGACTATCATAGTTATCTGAAGGCAGGACACAAGGCACAGAGCGAGTGTAAGGAAACATCCTTTTAATTATAATCACAAACCAGCAAAAGGAGAGCCAAACAAACTGACACACAACAATCAGAGACTGTTAAACCCAAATGACCCAAAAACTGAAGGCCCAAAAGGCCATCTTAAATATGGGCTCCTATTAGAGGCAATGCAGGGCAGCTGCCTCTAATAAAGGATGATCAAAACAAGCATCACAGAGATGCCTAGAGGCGCCTCTGTGGTCAGGCCCTGACTGTGGTCCCCTGGTGCATAAAGATGGCTAGAGGCACCCAGCCAGGACATGACATGAGAAATGTGTTTTAGAAGGTTATCTTTGTGTAGATGAAAATACTGAACCCTCAAATAAATGCTAACAGCTTGCTCTTTAACCCAAAATTCCTTGTAGTTTCCAATCAAAAATATTGGAATAGAGTGCCAAAAGCACCAAAGAATAGTCACTTTCCTGTACATTTAGGAAAATGTTATTCTGAATTCCTGTCAATTATTGAGAAATGTCCTTTACCTTAAGCACAGCAAAACAAGTGTGAGATGATGACATCACACAAAATCATCAATGGAAACAAACTATTGTCGTTCAGTTGCTCTTTAAGGCTTTAGTTACTCAGCCACAAGCAGTTTCTACCTCAGAGTTATGCCTGGCAGGGTATCATTTTAATGGATTGATTGGAATATTTTGCCCCCTACAAGCCTTTGTCCTTCAAAGAACATTGTTTACTTTCTATATGGGCAATTTAACAGGATTTTTTTCTGAAAAGGCCCATCTCTGTACTTACTATTTGTTTTTTTTGCATGTCAATATTTCCTTGGTTAATTGTTGCTTACGTCGTGCTTGCGCAGCTTACACTGTATAGGTACGGAATTAGATCCCCCGTGGAGATGTTGGGCACCTCACACTGCGTGGTAACACTGAGCTGTGGCTCTTATGAGCCGGGTCAGAGCACTCCCAATGCGTCCCTGATCTCAGCCTTGTACATATCCCAGGTGCCTGCTCTACTCAGCATCCCAAGGCCATATATCAACACAGGGGGGAATGGGTTGGGAAGACTATATTTCTCAGAGCACAAAGATCAATATGCCATGCACCCACATGAGACAGCCAGATTTACAGCACAACAGAGTGAGTTACGGACACATCCACCCTCTCTTCCGTCTTCTCCACCCTGTTGATCATGAATGGCATAAGACAACAGAAAATCCACCATCTTGAGTGTAAATAAGTCTAAAAGTAATTTATGTATCTGATGGTTGACAACAATATATTGCTAATATTACAGCAAATCATATAATATATATATATAATGTGGCAGTGCAAACTTGGTGTATACAGGATATACAGTATATAGAAGATGATAGAAGCAAGTATCATGAGAAGTGGCAAAGGACAACAAAAATGCACTGGGACAAGATCAAGGAGTTGAATAGGAGAAATATACACACTTTTAGGGAACAGAAGTATATTTCATTTCATTGACCTGTCAGCAATATGTTTTGACAAATCATCCAGTTCAAAGTCAAAACCCCTTGCTATTTGCATCGAAACATCTATCAGAATCTATAATCTAACCAAAGATATATTTAGGTCCACTTGAGTCACTCAGACATTAGACATTAAATTGGTATTTTGTCATGGCAGAGGGTATGTTAATAGTAATGTCCCTGTGTAGAGGAAGTGCTGAGTCATGTCCCTTCCTCTGAGGTTGCTGACTGGCCCAACAGTGAACATTACTTGACCAAGCTAAACCAATAATTGAGTCTTCCTTTATTACCACAATGATCAGGAAATACACACATACTTGTGGTCGTCTAGTATCCTCCGCTTACATGTCTGTAGGAGTTTAGACCACCATGATGCTGTGCTGCCCAGTGAAGCCCAGATTATTGAATAAAAGACCTTTGGATTGAGGTTTTGGTCAAGGCCTCTGCAGTCCCGGCCTCAGATAAAGTGCTTACAACAACCCTGTGAACATCTCCAAGCTCCGTTAATGAATAAAATATGAAACATGTATTACAACCTTCACTTCATACATTGGTGAGTTCAAATCCCTGTGATACAAAATCCATGTGATATGTATGAGAGTGCAATAGTCAACATAACATGTTGCAAGATTTTCATCAGGAACGCATTTTAATATACAACCCCGTTTCCAGAGAAGTTGGGATGCTGCGTAAAATGTAAATACAAATGGAATGCAATGATATCATTTAAATCCTAAATGCAATTGAAATAGACAACATATCAAATGTTATTAATTTTTTCTTGAAAAATATGCGCCCACTTTGATTTGATGCCAGCCTCATGATAAAAAGAAGTTGGAACAGAGGCAAAACCAGGGACAGGAAAAACTTGTGGTAAAGCAGGCAGGTTTTGGTACACTGGAGAACTGAGCAATATGGTACGAATCCAAAAAAACACAAGGCAGAAACCAGAGGCAGGCAGAAGTCTGTAAATGGAGGTCAGAAGGCCAAAGGTACAAAAACAGACAGGCTATTGACGGAGACAAGCGTAAGGCAAAACTGGTCGGAACACTAGAGACAACAGCAACAGCAATAAACAGGTTCAGTCGCAGAATACAAACAATACCTCACAAAGACGTGGAAAACAAACCAAACAACATAGTGGACACTAATGACAATCAGGTGGGTAAGACAGGTGTTCAGAATGCAGGTGATTGGGATCTTGGGAAGTATGCTGCTTTCAGGGCGAGAAAAACATGCACTATTTCCAGGAGGCAGGAGCAGAGGGACGACCTCACAAAAAGTTGTGTAATGCTAAAAAACTAAACCTGGTGGAATACCACACAACTAATTAGGTCAATTAGCAACAGGTCAGAAACATGGTTGGGTATTAAAAGATAATTCCATAGAGGATGGGTGTGTCAGAAATAAACATGGGAAAAGACTGTGTAGGCAAATAGTGCAAAAATTTAATAATAGTGTTTCTAAACATAAAATTGCAAAGAGTTTGGTGATTTCATCAACTACAGCAGATAATATCATAAAATGATTCAGAGAATCCAAAGAAATATCTGTATGCAAGGGACAAGGCCGAAAACCAATATTGGATAGCCGTGATCTGGCGGCACTGCATTAAGCACAAAAACGATTTTATAGTGGAAATCACTGCATGGGCTCAGGAACACTTCTGAAAACAATTGTCAGTGAACAAAGCACGTCGCTGCATCCAAATATGCAAGTTAAAACACTACCATGCAAAGATGAAACCATATATTAACAAGCTCTAGAACCACCGCTGCCATCTCTGGGCCCAAACTCATCAAAGATGGACTGAGGCAAAGTGGAAAGCTGTCCTGTGGGCTGACGAATCAAAATATGAAATATTTTTTGGAAACATGACACCACTTACTCCAGAATAAAGAGAGAGACCATCCAGTCTCTGATCAGCACACAGTTCAAAAGCCAGCATCTGTGCACATCTGTGGAAGCACTATTAATGTCTTTTTCAGGGAAGTTGCTTCTTTGTGTTGCTTTTCTTTGTGTTGCTTCTTTCAGCAACACAATGTCAAACTACATTCTGCATGTATTATAACAGCTCCATAATAAAAGAGTCCAGGTGCTAAACTGACCTGCCTGAAGTCCAGACCTGTGACCCAATGAAAACATTTGGCGCATTATGAAAACAAAAATATGACATACGAATGCCCAAACTATTTGAGCTGCTGAAATCCTATATCAAGCAAGAATGGGAAAACATTTCACTGTCAAAACTACAGCAAGTGATCTCCTCAATTCCCAAACGCTGAAAAAGTTGTTAAAAAAAGAGATGATGCAAGACAGTGGTAAACATGCTCCTGTCCCAACTTTATTTGAAATCAAGTACAATTTAATCACTAATGAAACCAGAAAATGAACCAGGCATGCCTAGTTCAGCCGGCCCACAATTAAAAGTCATAAATGTTGTTGCCCTTATTGGATTCAAACTGAAGTCTCCCACATGAGAGGCTGAATCTTTAACCAAAACACCACAGTGCAATACATCTGCCTCGTCGCTAGCATTGTGTTAAACTGACTCATGTTTCTTAATAAGTTTAACTTCACAATGAGCAGCATATATGAACTGTGTGGCTTTTGTAACTGGCAGTTTTAACAACTTATTAGCCAGTAATAGACTTGCTAGTATCTACTAACTTACTGAATGGAATAGTCATGGAAATTGAGCAACTGCTAGCAGGACTGAAGATGAACTGTCAAAGCTATTTCATTTCACGGCACAGAAACAATAGTTTTTCTATCATTCGTGAATGACATTGATACAAAAGCTAGCAATACAGGTGACTTTTTCGTCACACGAAAATAAGATAGAATCCTGGAAACCCCTCCCCTACTCATTTACAGTCAAAGGGGTTTTGATAAAGCCTATAAAGTAAAACCCGAAAAGCATGCATGGATGCATATTTAGAAAATCCACCAGAAGCGGTCGATTTACTGTACAACCATAAACAGTTTTAGTTTAGGCTTACTATAACGTATTTATTGAAGGTTGTTGAACGTCCATCCTGATCCAAAAAGCATGCACGGATGTATTCGGAAACTCTCCAGAAAAAGTCACCGACTATAGGCCTAGTAAAACGTAGCAACTGAAGGTTGTAGCCAGCAGAGTTTTCATCTGTACTGATCCAAAAAGCATGCACTGATGAGTACTTCGAAAATGCACCAGAAATATTTGCAATTCTACCGTAAACAGTTTTATTTTAGGCTTACTATAACATAGCTAGTGAAGGTTGTAGCCACGGAAGTTAGTGTCTTTCCAGAACAAATCATAATGCATGATTTGCTCTGTGACAAGAATCTTTTACGGGACCTATTGGTTGAAGGTCAGCATTTTCTAACCACTATGCTTGTTCAGTTAGTTAGGCCAGCGGTCAGTCTGTCGGTCAGTGACAAATGCACTTCCTGGCCAGCTCTGCTTCTGCTGTCTGTCAATTAATTTGTTTTGTTGTATAGAGTCCCCTCCAAAAGTATTGGAACGCTAAGGCAAATTCCTTTGTTTTTGTTGGTCACTGAAGTCATTTGGATTTAAGATCAAAACATGAGTATTTCCACTTTCATTTCCTAGTATTCACATTTGTGTTAAACAACTCAGAGCATACCACCTGCATGACTAGTCTAAGTTTCCACCCTTGGTTTAAACCTATAAAGACTCAATTTCTTGTTAAAGAGGAAAAACCAACATGAAGACCAAAGAGCTGTCAATGGGAGAAAAGCAAGCCAGAGCCATTGCCATTGGATAAATGGCAAGCCAGAGCCATTGGATAAACATTCTTACGGAGCCACTCCTTGGTTGCCCTGCCCGTGTGTTTCGGGTCGTTGTCATGCTGGAAGATCTTCAATGCTCTTACTCAGTCATCCTGTCTCCTTTGCAGAAAAGAATCCCCAAATAATGACGTTTCCACTTCCATGCTTCATGGTTGGGATGGGGTTCTTGGGGTTGTACTCATCCTTCTTCTTCCTTGAAACACAGCGAGTGGGGTTTAGACCAAAAAGCGATTTTTTTGTGTCACAATGGCGCAGGGAGTCCAAGGAGGGAGATTGAGGCAAACGTAAGGGTGCTGTGATGGTGAGGTGACGGACTGCTCCATCATCTCCTGCTTTTCCTCTCTCCAACAGTCATGAACTTATCCCGGTCCCCTTCATTGGTCTTCAGTCATTACTCACACCAGGTCCCAAGTAAGCCATTTGTATGTGTTTAAATGTTTCTCCTCTGCTCCACTCAGTTGTCAGTCATCGTTCCATGTTACTGTGTCCTGATGCATGTGGTGAGTTTTGTTCTCGTTTACTATTTACTTTATACCCTTTCTCATCAAGTGCTCTGTGTTTTCTGTTTCTTTGTGTTTGTTAAATAAAGACCTCACCGACTGCAACACTTGCCTGCGCCTGGTCTGTATCTCCACAACATCACAACCGCGACAGGTGCATGGAAAAACTTTTAATGGAACTGAAACAGCAAAACAAAGCATGTGATGTGCACTTACAAAAACCAGAAAACAAACTAAAACTAGGTGTACAGGCAAACATGAAACAAACAAACAATGACCGAACAAGGACATGGAGAAACTGACTGAACTAAATACACTGACTAACAAGGAGAACAGAAACAGGTGGGGGCAAAACACAGGTGAAAGGAATAAACTGATCACCTGAAACAAGAACAGGAAAGACCAAACAAGGAAATGACAAATCACAGACACTCATAGCAGCAGGCTGGGACCGTGACACTAAGTTATTTAACACATGTGAATACCAGGAAATTAACGCAGAAATTCTGAACTCTTGTCTCATACTCATCTGTTGATCTTAAACCCAAATGTCTTCAGTGACCAACAAAAATAAAGGAATTTGCTTTGTCGTTCCAATACTTTTGGAGGGGACTGTACATGTACACTCAAATGCATTTTTGAAAAAGTAAGAGCAAGGAAAGACGCATGTGTTGTGTCTACTACAATGCTCTGTCGGCAAAATAGTTTCCTTCGCAGATGTGAATACAAAAGTGTAATTACATGTTGTTTCAAGTGAAATGTTTCTTCGCTAACTCTTGTAAATGTTAGCAGCTCATAGTACATTTCCTCCCACTAATAAGGGTAATAAATATCTCTGTGTTTCATACCCTTCATGTAACAGGTGAGTTAACTGCTATGCTTTATGAGAATCTTGTTAGCAATTAGTGTACAGCCTTGCTCAGGGATAAAGATGACATTTTCACATGCTTTGGGAGCAGATTTAGCCACCTTCCAGTTATAGGTCTGACGCTTTCACCGTAAGTTACCTGATACACCTACTTAACCATAATTGTGTCTATAAGTTCTCTGGTGTCTGTTCAATTACAAAAAATGTACTTGAGATGCCAGTGTTGTGTGTTCGGCTCCCATGGGGGAAGAGTATGTAAATTGATGCACTCAGGACTCTTAAGTTGTTCTGGATGACAGTGTTTTGATAATGACTCAGATGTGCATGGTGAATATTCATGAGCAAGGTTATGAACTATTTAATATATAACCACGGACAAGATGTTGTCCATGGTCATATATCCACGGTCACTGCCCATTCTCCAAAAACTTTACAGGGACAAGATGTTGTCCGCAATCATTCCCCATTCTCCGAAAACTTTACAGGGACAAGCTGTTCTCCATGGTCATATAGCCACGGTCATTGCCCATTCTCCAAAAACTTTACAGGGACAAGATGTTGTCCATGGTCATATATCCACAGACATCGCCCATTCTCCGAAAACTTTACAGGGACAAGATGTTGTCCATGATCATATATCCACAGACGTTGCCCATTCTCCGAAAACTTTACAGGGACAAGATGTTGTCCATAGTCATATATCCACAGACGTTGCCCATTCTCCCAAAACTTTACAGGGACAAGATATTGTCCATGATCATATATCCACAGACGTTGCCCATTCTCCGAAAACTTTACAGGGACAAGCTGTTCTCCATGGTCATATAGCCACGGTCATTGCCCATTCTCCAAAACATTTACAGGGAAAAGATGTTGCATGTGTTCATGTGTGTTGGGTTTTTAAGTGCACTGTTCAAAGCTGTGCTGGTCACTGGTAAACAACTCAACAGACTGTGGTTATCCTGTGGTTATAGTGTGGACCTCCATACTTAGGAATGCTTGAATTACTATAAGGAACAAATAACTGTGATACTTGATTAAGGGAACGTTCTGCGGTCCTCATCATTCTAACTCTTTGTTGGAATTACTATTCCATTACCAATAATTAGAGGTGGCAATCGAAAACATACCTGCACAATTTAAAGGAAATGGCCCTAATGCTCAATTTTGCAGAAAATGAAGGGATTACCTGTGCTTAGATTGTATGGAACTAAGCGGAGACAGTAATCTACTGCAATCTCCCAGACCTGTGCCTGCTTGTAAGAGCAAATGTTTCTGTGCCTGTCTGTTAGTTTGTCTGTAGCACAGTTTCCACAACCCAGGAGCTTTGATGCATCAGATGTGGCTGGCAGCTCTGTGGTTGCAGTCTGTGAGCAGTAACTAAAGACTGTTTGATTGAATCCCTGAGCTGGCAACGTAAAAAAAAGGGTTGGTCCCTGAGCAAAGCAATTAACCCTAATTGGTCCCTAGGTTGTTGATCAATGACACTCAAGAAACCAAGATTGGGGTGGAAACTGAGAGTGGATCTACATCTAGTACCTATGAAATGTTATGCAGTCCTCATCCTTCTATCTTTTCTGTTTTTAGTCACTGAATTTTAAACACATTTTGATTTAGGAGAGTAAATAGAAACTCGTTGTGGAAGCAGTCAGACTTTTAGACCTTAGGGTTTGTGCAAATGTGGACATAATAACAAACATTTTGAAAAACAGATACATTAACTTATAGGCCATGGACACACATGTTTCTTGGAATGTATGAGATTGAAAGGTGCCTTAAGGAAAACGTGTGCTTTATCCTACAACCTGTTTTTCAAACAAAGAACTTCATCATTAATAGAAAAAAAGTGACAGGTTTTGTGAGACAACTAAGTACAGCCATGTCGCAGTAACCTGCAAGGGGGATCACTTCCACTGTATTAGCAGAGAATACTGGCTTTCAGAAACTCAAGACATTGTCTTTTTCTTCTGAGGGAACATTCCAGAAACATTTACATTTCACTGCATCTTTTTGACAAGCAATTTTGTGACTTTCAGTAGTTCTGTACACATTCCTGCTTGCGGGTCCATTCTAAAGCTAGAATGCACACATTTGGTGTTAATGAGCTGAAATGTAATGATGTAATGCACGTCTATATGGAAACATATAAAGATGGATAAACAAAAGTTCTGTGGCAAAGAAACCATGGGTCTTTTGGGCGGTCAGTATGCAGAGTACTGCTCCAAGTAACAGCCAGCACGATGTTGTCAATATTACTTTCAAGAACACTCTCCAACTAGTTTTTTTCAGCTTAACTAGCTCCAACATCAATGTGTAGGTGATATTCAAAATATATAGATTATAAAGGTTAATGCTTAATCGTTCTTCAAATAGAAACTCTTAGGGAACACCTAAGTTATTTAAATGGGTTCTTCTACAAAATAAATTTAAATGGATCCAAAAAACCTTTCAAGATTAAATAACGTCTACTAAATACAAACACTTAAAGGTTTTTCAGAATGTTTTGTTTAAAAACAAAATTATCTCATTATTTGTGTTGATGTTTGTATTCCTTTCATTTTTTTTTATATGTTGGCAGTCACATCTGGCATGTAGGTTCTGTGTCAGTGAGTAAGGCTACTATTTTCAACAATCAAGCCTTATTTTTTGGAAATAAAATAGCTAATTAAATGTACCTTGTATTCCTAGAACAAAAGAAAACAAAAGCAGAGGAACGCATTAACAAATGGAGCCTTGAATTATTAAATGGATAGGCTACTTTGACTTGGCCTCACAAAGCAACAATGTTCTCTGTAGCTCTTCTCGGATCGTCGAGGATGTTCTGTAGCTGATACTTCCCACATGCAAAATGTATGCTTGAATTAGTGTATTTTCATTTCAGCATATAGCCTACATCAACACGATACATCAGGGGGAATGAAAGGAATACAACCATCCACTTTCGGGAAAAAATAAAGGCAGATGCATGAGATGCTTTGCATATCATTGAATCAAACAATTTATTTATTTATTGTTAATTTATTTTTTTTGCTGCTGCATCTTTAAGGTTATCTCATTATAACAAGATAGTATCTTCAAAATATTTGATATACTTTTTATACAGATTTTAAGTTACTATCTTGAAATCTAAGCCTGATGAATTGGTGTTGGCAGTCTTTGGCAACAACACCCCATTCAACCAAACAGTAGTAGGGTTGAATTCAAGATACATTTTTGCATTATCATTGGCTGTGTTGTCTGAAACTACTGAAGGATCAATGACGGAAGCATAGCCCAAATTCAAGCAGACATGACACTTTCCTGTGAAATAATCAGTATATCTACGTACGCCGTGGATATCCATTTAAAATGACGCTGTCCCAGCACGTTGTAAAACGATAGCTGTCACAGAATGTTCGTGCCCATTCTCACCAAATCAGCCGTAGTCATATTTATAAATCCAAGTGAAAATATCTAAATAATGCAGGAACTTTGCTAAAGATTGTCTTGGTTGAGTGTGTGGCTCTGGCAATGAGAAAGTCAGTCTGCCAGGCAAATAAGTATTTTTCTTTACACCATCTCCATCTTTGCAAAGCAGCACACTTGACATTCTTCCATTCCAATTTCAGGACCGTCTTTGAGGAGCCTCTGAAAAGCTGCTTCTTTTTTTGAAACAGAAGAGATGGGAGTGATTTGAAGCTAATGGAGCTAATTTGCCTCTGGAGCTGAACAGTAGGCTGTAAAAACCTGCACCTTCTCATTGCCAGGAAGATTTCGGTATCACCTGAAAGGTTTTGTAAATGCCTATCTACAAGGACCACTTATATCTAATAGATTTGAGTACAGTTCAGTAGGGTTCAGATCAGCTCTGCAGAACAGTAGACAAAAATTGAGGGATAAACTGCCCTTAGATGCATATTGCCAAGTGGGCCTTTCCAAATGAGTCACAATTATTTCCTTCATTAAATCATTTGCTAAAACATTATTCATTTTGAGTTTCTTCACTAGCTCTTAAAGTTTAAACAGCTGTTGAAATAAATCCAAGTACTCAGAATGAGGAAGACCGGAGCCTGGGACCATGGAAATGTAATTATATTTATGTCAAGGATTATGTGGTATGGTGTGGCAATAACAGTTGCAACTTCCAAGTGATGTAAACATCCTGTCAATAAAGGAGTCAAAAAGGATTCAAATGTAGAATGTATTTATTCAAGAATAATTGAAATGTAATTAGTTAAGATGCAGACTTAAAAATATGATTCAATTCATGCGTTTTTTATTTTAAAAACAGATAATGCAGATATACATATTAGAGCAGTATTTTAAATATACAAGGTCCAATCTGTATACATCATCATGTACAGCACTAAGAAATGCATAAATCAATAAAAATCTACTTCAATATCCATTGCAGAAACTTAAACACAAATCTCCATATTTGAATATCATGTAATATATAAGCGGTATTTAGCATGCACATATGTCTTCTGTAATGGAGGTTTAACGAAAAATCTCTCTTTAAGCATCCCCAGGACCTGAGCAGGTAAAACTTCCTTCCACCGCCCACAGCAGTATCCATAGAAACTAAACACCTCTAGAGGCATAAATGAAGTAAGCACAAACAAATGCAGATGAATAGTTTTTGTTCTGCATCTTTGCCACAGTTAATTGCACACTTTTGCTTGTTATTCCTCCATATGTTTCACATTCACGCTCCACACAATATTAAAACAAAACAGAGTCCAATGCAGTCACTAATAAAGGAGACACATTTACAGAACACAAACACTCACACAAACACAAACACCCATGCCTACAAACAGGTTGACGGAAACATGTGCCATGCTAATACCAACCATTGCTTTGTCTTTCAGAGATTGTAAACCTACGTTATTTTGCTTAGGCATTCCGGTGACATACAATCAGGGATATGGCTGTACGTGGACATCCCCTTAACACTATTCCAAACACATGCACGGTTTTCCTTGGATCTCTTATGGGAATGATGACATAAACACAGCATATAACTCGGAGATAGCTGTAATTCTTGGAGCAATTAATGGGCTTTCTGGGTTTGGCATCGATACTCTATGAGACATGACAACCGACCAATCCCCTTTAAACACGACATACGACATACTAAATACACAAACACACACACACACACACACACACACACACACACACACACACACACACAC